>JAVIWC010001254.1:0-269972 GCA_031894815.1 Creontiades dilutus | reverse complement strand
GCACTTAACTTGTTTTCCTAATTAAAAAAAAAAATAAAAATAAAAATATATATGTATCACTTATTACGTAAAAAACGTTAACTTCAACTTTAGTTTTCAACCTACCTACTGATTGCCGTTGTTAGTAAATTATCTGTCCCGGTTGTTATCGTTCTCGTTATGTCTCAGGTTACCTGGATACCTTCAGTTTCGTCGTTAACTTTCTATCGCCCTTAATGAATCACGTTAGCGGGAATACGAAGGGCCCCTTTTTACTTTGTGCCTCCCTCTTCTAAAGATTCAACCGAAGCGAGGTAGGTCTCTCGGATGCGTGACATGAATTGCTAATGAAGAAGTGGTGGGGGATATTTGCACATTCAACAGCGGGCTAGATACGATCGTAATAAGATGCAAGGAAGTCAAAGGGGCAGAAATGAATTATGACAGAGCGAGACACGGGCTTGAAATAGAACTCAAAGGAAGGGTTACTATTAGTTAGTACCTAACGTCAGATAACGGCCATTATATGAGATGTTTTCTATTGTCCGAAAGGAAACATTAGGCGCAACTTTATATCAAAGGATAAAAGATACCAAACCTTCAGAAAAATTTAAAAAGGATTGCGATTTGTGCTGAGCACAAGAAGAACAATAGCGCAACACGAACCCTAAATATTAGTTCAAAACACAACAACTACTGTCAACTTTGTTGTAAATTTAAGGGGACATCAAATTTGAAAGGATGAAAATTAGCCGTTGAGAAGCAAAACTTTAAACACGCGCGTTTTGAACGGGTGTTCTTGAAAGAATTAAAGTTTGGTAATAAATAGGTATTTGAACACCCGAATGAATTTCAAATGTCGGCAACCAAGTAATTCCCTGAGGGGGAGTACAGCAGCAGGGGTTCTAAGGAACCCAGATACACTGTAAATATGAGGGAACAAGAATAGAAGCTATTACCTGTTATACTGGTGGGTGGAGGAAGCAGGGCAGCTACGACAAATGTGCATTTGCAGTGTGAATTTAGGGTTAAATTTTAAAAGAGCAGAGTAAGTTTAAAACAAAAAATGACGGAATCAAGAGAGAGGATCTGGATGAATCCCCTGGGCTGGTCCGGGCTGATTTATACGAGTGGTCTGAACCCCACTGGGGATTTCTCATCCCTTCAGCCGTGACAGGGGAAAACCCATAACCCTCGACTCTTGGGTTGCGCTTCGTCAGTTTATTGTTAAATACTATAATTGTTGGAGATTCTCCTGACAAACTGTAATCAAAACGTTCTCAAGGATTCTTCCATGTCATATACTAGACAATGTGAGAAGTGGTGAATAACTAACGTTTTAACAACAAATTTATGCTGTAGCATCCAGGTAAAAATTGGTGGCACTGAGGTATCGCCCATTTGGTGACAAGCCCATCTCCGTGCGTGCTCCGTATATTAAACTGAGTAGCGATGGCAACCTCTCTCTTAAAAACTTAACTGTGGATTGCACAGAGATTACTAGGGGCTACCGCAGAAGGGAAGAAAGAGATGCCCTTCTTAGCCAAATACCAATGTCAGCTTGTCAATTTCCTGTGGTCCCACTCCATTTAAAACTGTACGAAAACATAGTTACATCGAACTCCCTTGAATAACGCAGTATGTACCCCTGGCCATTCGTTCTCTAGCAGATATCCTGTTGACAATGGACGCACGGTGAACGAGTCCCTTTGTGAGGTGATGGAACGGTATAGTTGCCCCTTCCATTGAGCTGAATGCGGTAATGCCCGCCACGCTCAGAGGATGACCCGACGCTTGAAGGCGTCTGATTCATCTCCGAAGGCGACTAATTCAAGAATCGGGAAGGGCCAACTAACCATATCCATCACACTTTTGACGATTTGTCAGCTTACCTCAATGAATAAAAGATCCACTAGGTTTACCAACAAGTGGCGAAACGCGCTTGAACATCAGAGAACGCTTGTGAACAAGGTTTGCAAACAGTTAGCTATCGTTAACAGTTCAAACTCCATCGAGTCTCTTTTGATGATTGTTTGAAAACAGTATTCGAAGATAATGCTCCTTTGTTGTTTGTTGGCCTCTCACAAGTTATGAAGCAATGAAAACGAAATGACAAGATAAGTCTGGGGAGCGAAAAACTGACAATGCTCTGGTTTTGGCTTTTTCGAGCTGTCTGGTTGGTCAATCTCATAGGCACGGTGTAAACACCTCGAAATTCCGAATCTTACTATATGGGGTGACCTTGAAACATTGATCCGAACTGTATTCCTGATCCATGACTTTTCTATTTTCCATATTGATTCAAATAGGGTAAGGGCACTATTGTTCCACTCGCTTCAATGGACGGATTTATTTGTCTTTTCAGTTTATTGGTTTGGATGTGCTCTTGCCCCGTATATGACGTAGGTATATGATATTTTTCGTCCAAAGTTTAGTGCGAGGCTCGAGCTAACGAGCAGTATCAACTTTCGATTTATCACCAATCAGAACCATTTCTATCGATACACATTTGCCACGGAGTCATCGAATGATCGCGATCGATCTGACGACAATTTGCCATCTTCCCGATTAAATCGACGAGGATAGCCCGAGGCCGCACATAAAACTGTCAACCTCGAGAAATTGGACGAAAACGAAAACTCAGACGGCGTCCGTCCATGTATTATTCAACGGTAGTCACGAAGGAAGCTGAAATAAGAAGGTATAAATTATTTTGAGGTTTAGTGAATATCTCATGTAAAGCCATTAAATAGTGAGTTTTCCTCCAATCATCAACTGTCAGCGATTAGGTAAAAAATATGGGACAGAAAAGAAATCCAATATGAAAGTTTAACCTTTTTTTGTTTAAATAATGGTTACTGGAAGACACTTCAATTGTTATGAATGCTGTTTATACCGTTGTGAGTAGATAGTTTTTGTGGAAGGTTATAATCACAGAATTCACACCATATGAGCTAAGCACAGGGTGGATAAATCTAATTCATCGTTCCTAGTGATGGAAAATGGATTCAGCATTTACGTAGTTTTCCTATTTCGTAATCATCTCAGAGGGGTTTAATGATTGACATCGATCGGCTGTAAGTTATCAGAATCGTCACAAGGCGAACACCGATCGTTTACAGAAAGTAAATTATGGGCAAAGAACGACTCCACGTACTTTCAGTGTCGTCCTTGCATCATTCGCAGTAAACCTGTAGCAAATAACATCCATTACAATCACCGCCACCTTGATCTTATGTTCGAAATTTTGAATTTATTTTTCTTACTATGAGTTGCCCATGTTTTTGTAATTGGAGTTGGCATCCGTACAACGTTAGCCGTCCAAATCTTTTCTCCTAATAACCGATCCTCTCCTCCTTTTCTCTGAACGAAAGTTAACTAAACATGGGTCAAAAATCACTTTTCGGGTCTAGTTGGGACCAAATTCACGGCATCGATCTCAGTTACAATCGTGAAGGGCGAAATGGAAGGGCTGGCATCTCAAAAATCTGAATATCGAAAACCTTCGAAATAACTATTGTTTGTATACACTGTAGCTCCTTACCAGGAAAATACTAGTAAATGGTATTTGAAAATGAAAGGAACAATCTAAAATTCCAGATTCTAAAATCTGAGCCAAGCTCAACTCGAGCTGGAGAAGGGATGAGCCCTGGATGAAGGAATAATAATTTAAGACCAGTTTTCAGTTTGCTACAGAATACAACTGGATTTTATTAATAATAATGCATGGAAAATTAAAAGCAATGTCTGAAATGAATAGTTCCTTGTGGGAGGTTCTATAATGAATTCCACTTCTAACTCCAGGTAGGTATTTCATGTACTACGGTACTTCCCTTTCAACAAAACCCTACGAGTGGCCACCCTCACAAAATCAATGAAATGAATTCGTGTAGTACACAAGATCAAAATTAAAATTTCAAATTAACTTTCTCTGTAGATTTTAATATCTACGTAGTTATAGTTTGTATATAGTAAATAGTTTGTACATAGTTTATAGTTTGATATAGTTTATAGTTGATATTTAGCGCACAGTTTAGATTTAATTTATATCAGATATTTAGTTCATAGTTTAGATATATTTGATATTTAGTTCATAGATTTGATATAGTTTGAGAAGAGCCTCTTTGCGTTCGGATAGGATTCCCCTTAGTTTTAGGTGATAATTGGGCCGATCGCACCTGGGATTTTGAAGTTCCGGATGTGGACGGTTCCCTTCCAATTTCTTCGTGTGGTGGTCCTCGGAGATTTCCGAAATGGTTTCCAGGATCCTCGTAGAGAATTTGCCTCCAGATCGTCAACGATGGGGTCAGTACTTCGGGAGACTCGAAGTATATGACGAGAAGGGAAGTAGAAATAGATTTTCCGCCGTGACAATCCTCCAGATAGGATGAAGCTCCTCCGAGAAAGTGATGAAAATCACATGAATATTTCACTAACGGAAATTTTAAACAGCTCAAGTAGTTTTGGCTGAACGATCCGCACGTGGCGTAGAACAAAGACTTTATGATCTGATCGAAGAGACTAGGTGGAGTGTACCACCTCTTCCAATGGTGGGGAAATGAGAGGAGGACCTCCAAGATTCACCTATTGAACCCCTAATATCGCTAAGATCCTAAAACATTCACCTCTTGAACCCCTAACATCGCTACAACACGTTATTGACATACGTGCCTTCGGAAACACGATGTGAACTCATCACTCGTATCATTTTTCACATCACAAGACATCGAGTTTTTCAAGTCTTATGTAATGTAGTCGTGGTACACATGTGGGTGGGTGTTCAGTTTTACCTAACTAAATTTCAGCTATTCTGCTCGTGTCTTTACCTTCAGCTGAAATTAGAATCTGGGCTTGAAATTGGCCGTCTGGATTCTGATGAGGGGACTACTGATCAGCTGGGGGGGTACAAATGCTAATTTCTGTCCTGGTCAACCTAGAAACTAGAAATTTGAATGGGAGCATGATACTATGAGGTAAATGGAGGGCTTACCAATGTAAATGGCTAGGCGTCGTCATCAGTTTTGTTTCGTCTAATACGCTGAACTTTTTTTTTTAAATTTGGCACATCTCTAAGATGGTAAGATGGGAATCGGACCTGGTCAGATACCCAAAAGGGGTTGCTCTTATGGTTATGTATTATTCAAACCCACGAAAACCTCACCTTCCTTTTCCCACGTTGGAACTCGGCGTGGAACTGTTCAACACATGCTTCAGACCAAGCCCTTGGGATGTATTTAGTCCTTTCAGTCCATAGACAGCCTCCTCTGTCCGTCTCTCCGTTTTTGGGTGATCTTTCTCTGCAGGATGCCTTCGACATTGTCAACTACAGAGGTCCAATGCTCCTCTCTATCAAGTATTTTGGCAACTGTATTCTCCTGTGTCATGTCCTCAGATGGCATTTCCAGGTTGTCCTGCAGCCATCTTCTTTGTATTCCCCACTGCTTACAATGAAGAATGTGTGAAATCATCATCTCCTCCATCACAGTGCAAACAAGTTGGATCGTCTACTCTCCCCATTCTGTGAAGGTAGGAGTAAAATAGTCCGCTTCCTGAGGAGAACTGTGTTGGGAAAAATTTCACCTCTACACGCTCTTTCTCTAACCACTTTTCAACATGTGGTATCAAGCGCGCTGTCCATCTCCCTCTTCGCTCGTCGGTTCACATTTCTTGCCATCTGGACATGGTGCGTTCCCTCTCCTCTTTGGATATGAGGGTTCTTTCTCTTTTTTCCGTCTGTCAAATACTCGTTCTCGTTCTGTAGCCAAAGGTTGAGTTGGAATGCTCCCAGTGAGTACAAGTATGGTAGGCACACGCAATGCTAACTTGCTGAACCATAAGAAGGGTTTTTTTGTGTGGCAGTGAGCAAGACAAGATAAAAAGATGCGAGGTTCCAAGATTACATGATCTACCACTGACTACGTCTACTTTACATAGATCAGTGATTTACGTTTAAGGGTTATTCTAATACAGAAATAATGAACCTCTACGTGGCAGTATTTATATATCTGGAGTACCTCCCGAGAAAAGAAAGAAATGAATGAGAACGACCTTCCGGTGAACCCAACTAATGATTAGGGACCTCGCTCATTTCTTTTCATAATGAATTAACAAGACAAAAACGAGAGAAAAGGCTGAAGTGGAGGTTACGTGAGACATGCGAAGGGGCCGCGAGGGCGAGAATTATCTCCAGACCCCCACCACCGCCCCTCATTGCGCTTCTTTGCGATCTTTCGAGATATCGATTCCACGTTTCCTTAGAGAAGTGAATTCATGGAAATGCGAGAATAATGATGCTATTTTTTAAAAGTTTGCATCTTTTCAAGCGACAAAGAAAATAACAATCATCATCGCGAATATGAAAGTGGTATTTTGATGCATTCGATGCGATTTTATCATGTCAAAACAATTGTCATTAAGAATTCAGTTTCATGAGTACACGGAAGAACGTTCCTAATGTAAATTATCCGTTTCTGTGTTTGATAACCACCGACGTTTTGACTTTTTCTGAAACTAATCTATAATATAACGCCGGTCTTAATACCTGATTCAGAGGAAGGTAGTAAAGCAAAAAATAACGTAATCAATCTGTTTTACGAAAAACGAGATAATATTCAAATATTTACAAAGAGGATACAAATATAAATTTACAAGATAATACTACGCTACCTACCTAGGTCCTCTCAATAATTACCGCGCGAGAAATTGGGCGAAGTCCCGAATTTCGAAGACGGATACGACCCTTCGTTGCGGATGTTGTGAACCAGGGCGAATTACGTCTGAGTGGCTACTTCAGACGCGTTGAGTATAACGGTCGTGAGGGAGAATCAAAGCTTAATTCAGAAGGACGAATTACTCACAATAATACGGAGAAGTCCTGCGGAAAGCGAACTGCAGCGATGTCCCTCAGCCGACGATGCGTAACAAACAACCCGGAGAAAATTCCGCATCAGCCTTTTATAGGTTCGGGTGTCAGTGTTCCGTCTTTTTCCCGCTGGGAAGAGCTGCTGATTTTCTTGGAGTGTGGAGCGTCTCTCGGCTCTCACAATAACCATGAAATGAATTTTAAGGGGGCACTCAACAAGAGCATTTTCAATAATTTCCCGACCTCCAGCAGTGAACGCTCGAAAGGCAAACTCGCTGATTCGTCATCTCTTACGGAAATGTATGATCCATGAAACAATGAACTTAATACACTGGAGACCAAAAAAACCAGCGCACTTCAAGATTTGTGTTGTTCTATCTGTTAGAGAAATAAAGTTGGTCTGTCGCCCTTGGACGCCCTGATCCCGACCTTCTGGTGTAGCTTCCAGTTTCACGGTACCTCTGAACTGCCCGTCGAACGGTAGTTTCAGGCAGCCCAAGGGCCCTGGACGCATAACGTTGGCTTCGGACGTCCTCTATCAATGCAACAAGTCTTGCGACCAGACACGAGTCTAAAACCATTTAAACGAAAGGTAAACTTTAAAAAAACTTAATTCAAAAGGAAAAACGCTGCAAATTCCTTCACTGGGGTTTATTATTCAATTGGCCTGCGTTCTTGTGGGGGGGGGGGGGTATTGAGGTTCAATAAAAAAACGCTGCAAATTCTTTCAATGGGGTTTATTATTCAATTGGCTTGCGTTCATGATTTGAATTTCTACTAAGCTTCGGAGTGTGCGTGTTTCAGAGGGTAGAGCGATTATTGAATTTCAGGAGGCACACAAATATGATCAACTGATCAATCCAAATAGGTATTCTTGTTGAGAACAGATTTACGTGCTCCATGCATATCTCCGAAATTCAATAATCGCTCTATCCTGTGAAACACGCACACTCCAAAGCTTAGTAGAAATTCAAATCATGAACGCAAGCCAATTGAATAATGAACCCCAGTGAAAAGTTTTTTTTTGCGAGTTTCCCTCTCGAGATCTACCGCTCTGGAGAGTAGAAACTTTCACGTGTACACGCATTTTTTGAGGTATCATTTTGATAAAATGGGTGTTAAAACTTTGTTATAATCTCCGAAATAAACGTAGACGGCAAAAGTCTAGGACAGACGAGAGGTCAATCTCCCTGAAAAAAACCCAACTCCAGAGGAGGGGATACTTCAGGGGCTATTTAATCTCCAGGCTCCAGAAGGGAGTCAACCAGTGGGATCCTGACTTTTGCCTTACCTACACCAAACTTACATAAACTGTCCTCTATTTACAAAACCTAAAATCCTGCCTAATCACTCCTCGATAAGTCGAAGCGGCCTCTCTCTTAAGGAGTTCCTCTTCAGGGATATTCGCTCCTACTGTTATAAATTCAATTTGCTATTAGAGTGAAACTGCCTCCCTCTTCAAGGGACTCTAGCTCCTATAATCAACGCGAGTGATTGAAGCGGCCTCCTTCTTCAAAGGATTCTCGCTCTCACCCCAGACATACAAAATGTTCTTAAACCCTACACATAGAAAGTGAAGGAAGTTAAGGAATAAGCCTTAACAATGGGTAATATTTTTCATTCCATTTTTGGAATCTCTAAATGTTCCTCAACAAGAAATGTATAATGTACCCAATCGATTTCTCTGTCAGTTGTATGAAAGAAAATTGTAGATATAGCCGAAAAAATGGGTAAACGTTCAAATTTCCACCAGAAGGCAAAGAAAGCACAAAGTTTCTTCCCTGATTGGTGTGGGGGAAAACCTCAGCATTTTTCAGCTCATTTTCGAGTTCAGCCGCGGGCAATCCAGGTATACTACATCCGTGGTCCTAAGTTGAATTCATTTCCCGAAAAGTGTTGGATGTGTTTCTGTCTTCTTTTTCCATCACCCGACCACCAAGTTCAGCCTTTTCTGTTGCCGATTTTCGGCAATGACCGATGAGCAAATAGCCGGTGGTCACGAAACGCGCCTATAACCGAATCAGATATCTCATTGCCTCCCGTCCATCTTGATAAGCTATACTACAGCTCTTCCCCTGGAGTCCCCATCAATCGATGGACGAACACGCTAGTGTGATTTGTCATTTTCGGTTGAAGTCTAATCATTGGACCGGTCACCTTCACGTTTTTTTCCCCGAATAATTCCTCACCAGTCTCAAAATAACACGCTGTTACTGGTATCTTTTCGAGCAATCTTCAATGCCAATAATTAACCTTTCAACCAATTGATTCTCAATTACCGATGGCGAAGTCCACACAGCGTGTTGTCATTCACGTACGTGGGTTTTAAAACCAGTTAAAACAGTTTTTGGTCGAAATTGAGTTTTTGGTGCTTACAGATTCAGAAGGGAATCAGCTAGTTCCAAGGCTCAAAACCATCTACGGGCTCCCAAGAAAGCAAGGGAGGAATATCGCAGCCAAAAAGCTAACTAAAAACCAGCTTGGGACTGCGCAGTGCAGCCATATATGGGCAGGTGGAGGAATTTGTGATTATTTATTTACAAGTTTACACGGTCACGTAGCTCAGTCACATGAAGAGTCTACCGGTTCCAATGCAAGAATTACTCAGATAACTGAAAATTATAGATCACAAGGAAACACGAGGAATAACAGTATGTTATCAATATAGAAATGTAGATAAGGATACTGGGAAAATGATCAAAATTAGCTCCTCAATGATATCTTTAACTGCCTCAAGGAACTAAACAATAAATCAACATGGTTGAGAAATGCAACCATATTGAAGCTCTGAGTACACGAATGAAGGAATTGATGAACTAATAATAGAGTAAAAAAAAATAAAGTTTGAAAAAGAAGAAGAGGAACGAGTTTGAGATCAATCCACAGTAGCAGGGATGGAGAATCAGGTACTGACCTAAGAAGACCGGCGGCGGAAATGCATTTTGCTCTATGGTGAAGCTGAATAAAAGGAGGTAATGGGCAAAGAGACAACGTATCATTGGGATCAAAATCCGACCTGCTCATATCCTGCCCGTTGACGATAAGAAGAAGAAATCTGCTCTGGATTCGCTCGACACGATCAGAAGCGTTTTGATAAAATGGGGACCAAAGGGTGGACCCGTACTCTTAACCTGCCAGTAGACGGTGCGAATCTGCCTCTCGAGGCTTGATGCGGGAGTCAGAACTCAGACCGTGCAGAAGGTTCTACACTCCGAATCATTACTCGCGAAGCTGATGCGGGGTGAATCCTGCTCAGTCGGTTTCCAGAGCACATCAAAGGAGTTTCGCGTCTGGTGATTCGCATAGTGTAAACGCTAGTGAAGTGTTGCCCGTACCGTTAATTGTTTCATTTTCAATTGTTTGCATCGGAAGGGAAATTCGCTCTTTCATTGGTTGAAAATCAGAGGAGATGGACCAGGAAAAAAGTATATTGATTGTTGAAAAACATACAAGTTTTGCACATTTGTGGAACGCAAAGGACAAATTATACTAGAATAAAAAAACGTCTGCCAAGGGATGTGGCACATAGCTTCCTCGTATCCATAACATGACTGTATAGATCATTGAAAATTATTATTGACTAAAGAACTTCGTTCAATTAGGCGAAGTAAATTTATTGTTATGCAGGAGCAAAAAAAATAAAGGTAGGTTGTTCAACTTTGAACAAACTATAAAATATACCTAATAAGTCCGAACAATCCCTGAAAATTTCATCGAAATTGGTCAAAAACAAGCGCGTTTTCACGTTTGCGCATTTATTGACCGGGGGTTATGAAACCTAGAGGGGACCATCTACACCCCAACCCGCAAAATCCCTGACAATTTCATCAAAATCGGACTATAACTTCGTGTAGTTTTGCTCGTAACAAGGATTTGCTGACAGACAGACACGGAACCAAAATTGTTCAGAAAGGTCTAAAACGCAAAATGCGAGTGGAATTTTTGATTTTGGAGACAAAAAAATTTCCACATCCCGAAAGTGAAAACAATGCTTCCGCTACCTTGGTAGACTCGGAAGCAATAAAAGAGAGGATGCGTGGAGGAGCATATCTGAGGATATATCAGTTCTTGTAAGGGAACTGAAGGCAAAAATGAGGTCATTGATGGGCATTTTCCGCAGTGAACAATCTCGCGGACGATCTCGAAAAATCTCGACGGAAAAGATCGAGCGGACCAGCTGAAAAGCACTTCCGAGTGTCTCGTGTAGCGTTTCAGAGAGCCTCAACTTGTCATGGCTCGTGAGCATATACCGTAGATACGCAACGAAAATGTCGGACGAGAATCGAAGATGGTTCCGAGTTCGCCAAAGGAAGTAACCCTAGCAACCCCCTTACCATTCAAATTGTATGTTTGCAAGAATGGAGGTTATGGTGGAATATCGTAAGCAATTAAGGTTTGTTTACAAGTATGTGCTTAACACGTTCTTACTAAAGTAAGAGTGATTCGATCATACTGCGCCGCACGAGCCTGGCGCGTGAGGTCGTTATTCGAGTTTGATCACTCCTCTACTTGACCAGGACATTGAACGAAGTAACCCCTCTTTTTCCTGCACATGGTTTGAACCTTCCGAAGACACAACGAAAGTCGGTGCAAGGGGGTCACGGAGGGCATTGTCCAGATCCCGTGTCTCGAATATTTTGGAACGTACGTTTGTTGTTTTAGTTATCTTCGTACTTCGGTTCAAGCAAATTTTCCAACGTTTTAACGTTGTTTTTCCTTCTGTATGACCGAAGGAAGTTTTTTTTCTAATATACGCTAATTTCGTCCCGATGTGAGTCGCTTGTTTAGTACAGAGGAAAGAATTGTACCGAAGTAGCGTTCTACATGCGGCTTACGCTCGTAGCGCGTCAACATAACAGCGGCACCCGCAAGTGTATTGAAAACATGGCTAAGGAGGGTGTAAAACCCATAGCGAACGTGCTACGAGGGTTGAGATATAATTTCCTTCATACTGCTTGCCATGAACAACATGAAAACTTCACGATGGAAGTCACCAATTATTTATTTATAAACAATGAAATTGATGAGCCATATATATTGTAGGTAGGAACATTGCAAGGAACCATAACAAAAATAGAAACAACTTTGGGATTTTTCCAGGAGATCCACACGACAAGCTTGCCTTCTTTTTTTTTTGTTTTGGCGCGTTTTTAGCGAAGAGAAATACAAAACGTTCCAGGCAGCTCATGCCAGGAAATTTCTGCTAGTAAACCACTTACGGATGCAAAACCAGCTGAATCCGAAATTAAATGTTGAATATTTTAGGTATTTGATTATGCAATTCGGTGGTGAAAACATTTGTAGGGTTAAGCACAGACGATGATTTCATGAATTTCATTAATACGGTTAATCAGTCTACTTATGCTTGATAAGATTTTATTACTCTGGGTTAATGCAATTGTCTTTATTGAATGCTCAGAAAGCGAAATGATCAACGTAAGAACGAGTGGGCACTAGCTTGAGACAGCATTGCAACTTTCGTAAGGACGGCGCGAAAGTAAACCCTACCATCATGACCGCCAGGTCGTGCGGGTCATTGCCTACCCACGCTCCTGGATACTGTCGGTCAAACCTGAGGTGTATTCACCATCATGATTTAATCAATTCTCGGAACTTCTCGACCTATTAATTAATGTTTTGATTTAGTAGTATTTCAGTTTAGCAGAATTCATTTGCCAATAACTAGGAGTAAGTATCAGTAACGTTGATATCCCCGAATTCACAGGAGGATCTAAATTCGTTTGAATGATTTCGCGTCAAGCCACTCATTTACTTCATCCTCTTGTTTGTTGTTCTTCATTAACGATTCTTCGCACGAATTTAAAGTGCCTAACTTTAAATGTTGGTAGTATCTACGCTACCACTTGGGTATGATCGTGTGGTATGATATCCTGAGATACCGTTCCTCTGCCAAAGCACATGCATCCACCGGGAGTTCTTCATTACTGCTGGCAGCTCCTCTTCGTGGCTCCGTCTAGAAGGTTCTAATGCAGACTGTAGGCGACAGAGCGCTCGGCGAGCTATTTCACGAGACCAATCGATTTGGCATTAAACCGCTCGAATATTTCCCCATTGAAACACCTCATAGAACATTCCCATGCATAATATAAATGATATTATCATTGCAGCAATCCAATTGGTAGCTCCATACATTAGTGATTCCATACATGTCTATTATATCTATCCGTACAAGGAAAAAGCAAAGAGGAACAGCAATTCTAATTTAATTCAAATTACTAAATGGAACGCACTTCACTGATACTAAAAATGAAGGCGAATTAATAAAGAAGAGAACAATTTACAGATCTAAAAAAATGCTGCATTTCCTGATAACACCCAGCACTTTTTTTGCGAATAGAAGCTGTAAATAAACTTTAGTTCTTTATTTTCAATAATGAAATTTGCAGTTATCTTTGTTATTGATTAGGAGTGAAATGCACTTTAAAAACGCTGCAAATTCTTTCACTGGGGTTTATTATTCAATTGTCTTGCGTTCATGATTTGAATTTCTACTAAGCTTTGGAGTGTGCGTGTTTCACAGGTGATAGACTGATTATTGAATTTCAGGAGGCACACAAATATGATCAACTGAACAATCCAAATTGGTGTTTTGGTTGAGGACCAATTTACGTGGTCTGTGCATATCTCCTGAAATTCAATAATCACTCTATCACCGGTAAAACACGCTCACTATAAAGCTTAGTAGAAATTCAAATAATGAACGCAAGCCAATTGAATAATAAACCCCAGTGAAAGAATACTTATTTACCCCAGTAATAATATTGAATAATATTTACCTATATATTATCAGCATTTCATGAATATCAGAATGCTTCAACCCGTGTATCGGCTATAAACTACAAGTATCCACATCGGCTATCACTCCAGTATCCACATTCACTACAACTTGACGCTATCGGCATCACTAGGTTACAAACAAACAATAATAAACCAAAAAACGTAAATGTTGGCACCATAAATTGGGCCGTACATCGGGAATGGTGTGACCTACGGACCTGGGGAGGGGCTCATTCGATTCCTCATGGAAAGTTCTTCAAATAGGTATAAATTTAGGCCGCTATCGACTTGTTTTGAGGTTTTTAGGGATTTTACAAAACTTTGACAGCCCTTAAAGGGCACTTTAAATTGAGTGAGAGAGCTGGCTCAAGAATTGGGGCGTCGTCGGACCAAGATGGGCTAAATCACTAATTTGGGAGGTGGACAAAGATTTGAAACTTGTCCATATTCAACCCTTGTTGCGTTCCCAGATTACGGAAAAAATGATTTAAAAATCGGAAACTGTTTTCAATATTTTTAGTTTCATTTAGTATTTTATAACAGTGGTCTAAAAAAGCCATTTAATTATTTCTCTTTGCCAAAATTGTACTGAAAAAAAAAATTATGTATCACCCAAAACGCAAAAATTCTTGGCAACATTTAAAAAATGGATTAAGAAAGATTGATTAAACAAATCCTGCAAAAAATCCGCTGGAATAACTTGAATAGTTTTCTTATGGAGTTATTGAATAGGGGCCAATTTACAAGAAGCTAAGTTAAATCCACAGGTAGAATGCAACGTATATTCAATAACGAATCTTAATTTAATGTCTTACCTGTCTCAGCAATGTCCATTGTTGAATAAAACGTTTCCTTCAAAAAAACAAAGACCTAGGACATGATGAATGGCCATCGAGATGATAATCCCAATACTTTAGCCGATTATCAGGTTGCGTAAACATAGACTGATTCAAACCTTTACTATTTGTTTGTAAACACGGTATGGCGGGAAATATTAGCATTAAGAGTCTCACAAACTAATGATAAAAAGGTAAAGCATTCAGAAATTTCAACTTTTGACTTGACTTTTGTCCGCCTAAATTGGTGATTTAGCCCACTGTGCGTCGTCGGACCAAGATGGATTTTCCTGAAAATTTCAGATTTTTTGCTCCAGCCGTTTGGGAGATCGTGCGTACGGCGGACGGACGGAAAAATTTTTATTGCAGATTCGGATTCTACACCCTTTGAAACGTAAACCATGAAATTTTCAGGGGGGTTAGAATTTTTTTTTCCAGAGCGATTACAATGGTTTATTATTGAATAATATACAAAAAGCTCCATTCATACTTCACGTCCCTTGATCGATTAGGAAACAAATTAGCCCCAAGAGCCCTTAGTAATCAGTGTTTATCCACAAATTGTATTTGGCTTCTATATAAACCGAATTAGGTAGGATGACTTCGTCATAAATGCAACTCCTTCAACACTACAACTTCTGTAGTCTCTTAGTAAGTAACAAAAGATGATATCTAAATACCTACTATGTTGCGAAGTGGACATTGAAACTCACGAATGGAACAGCTAAGATTTACCGAGATGAAATCTTCTTACCCTTCACTCTATACAAATCAATTAAGTATTTCGTTCCTTATCGATCTAGTGTGCTGAAATATAAATCTGGCTCTTTTTGTGGCATGCTGTTGCAATTACAAGATATGGAGGCCGGTTTAGATATTATACCATAGACTATTATGGCTTATTATTCTTCTTACTTACAGAGATCAGTGATTCACGTAGAACGGTTATTCTTAAAAAGAAATAACAAACCAATGTGTAGTAATTCCAAGTGTTTTACTGCGTGCAAGGAAGAATACGAACATTTTCCGGTTACGAAAGTTTTCGATATTTGATTTTTGAGTACTTCAACCCTTTGATTTTGCCCTTTACGATTGACTGAGAGCGGTGCCGAGAATCAGTGCCAATTACACCCCAAATATGTGACTTGTAGACACTATATGACCTGCTATTTCGTTTGGCTGTTGAATAATATTCTGTGATGATGGCTGACCTTTTATTTTTGTCATCAGTATTAACGAAAAGTGGAACCAAGTAGCTATGTTAAGCTATTCAATGCTACTTCGTGCTCAAATTTGAAGTGTTTTAGTTTTACAATGATAAAGACGGAGTTGAGAACCGTTTTCACTCCACGTCAATCGCGACTCAACTTTAAGAGCAGCTGTGCTCTCCCGTAGTTAATTATAATTAGCCTTCAGCCGAATGAAAGTCAGGCTCGAGTTTTCCTCACGTGGATTTTCCTAAGCGGCTTTTGAGATCCGAGGATAATATTGTGCCCTCATCCTCATCCTCTGACTTTACGGGGCGTCTTACTGGGTCATGTACTCTCATGTATCGACCCGAAGGAAACCAACCGAATACATTCAAATCCTCAAAACATTCCGGACCGAATTGGTGCTCAATTGAAGAGACAAATCAAGCAAAGCAATCAAGGTAACATAATATTTGTATATTTAAATAGAGGGAGTAATGCGAGTCGTGTTCCACTCTCTCCCACTAGTTCTGCAACCAATCTAAAGTCTCACTAAGTACTTTTGGTTTATTATTCAATAATAAACCATTGTAATTTAAAAAACGCTTTTGTTTCTAATTCTTTCACTAACCATTACGAGGTTATTCAAAAAATACGCGGACTGTTTGAATTTATACGGCTCGATTCGGTTTGCGTGTTTCCTCTTGGTTTTACTAGCGTTATTGTATTATCAGCTATGCATTAAAACGCTGTTTTCCGGTCGCAATATCTTTATTTGTTGAAAAGCTCATACGTGTTTTTTGAAATTCAACGTTCTCTCTATACCAAAATGACAGCCTGAAAAGCTTAGCAACGAATCGCTGTGAAGTTTTGTGTAAAAACTTGGGAAGAATCTGCAACTGAAACACTTGCTATGCTCAATAAGGCTTACCATTTTGCAATGAAAAAAAAATGTTTAACCCCCCTGATTTCACGGGCGTTTCAAAGGGTGTAGAATCCGACAGTCTGCATGACGAATTTTTCCGTCCGTCTTCAACGTCAACTGACGACTCCAAACGTTGACAAAATCAACACCCTTTTCTAATAAAAATCTATCGTCTGACAATAAGACGCCAAAATTCTTGAGCCAGCTCTCTCAGTGGGATCTTGTCACGAGATTTAAACCGTCAAAGTTGAAAATGCACCGAAACGCTGCGAAACAAGTCCAACGTTTTTGGCCATGAATGTAAACTTATTTTAAGAACATACCGTCATTAATCGAATGACCTCGCTCCTTGTGATTTTTTCCTATTCAAAACCAAAAAAACACCACAAATGAAGCCAAGATTTGAGACGATTTTGGTTTATTATTGTTTGTTTGTAACCTAGTGATGTCCGGCCGATAGCGTCGAGTACCAGTGAATGTGGATACTGGAGTGATACCGTTATGTGAATACTTGTTTAGTTAATGGCCTCATACACGGGTATTTTTGATGAACATGAAACGCTGATTATATAACTAGATAATCAATATTATTGCTGGGGTTTACAATTAATATTATAATACTGGGGAAATAGTGTTACTTTCACTGTCTAACACACACATGATTGCCAAACAAACAAACTTCAGGTGGAAATTTTTACAGGTGAAAGAGCGATTATTGAATTTTGTGAAATTGCATAGACCACGTAACGTTTTGTAATCCCTATTAGTTGTCAGTTGGATAGATGTTTGTGTGGTCTCCTACAAACTGTCTAATTTTTAACATCGTTTAATTTTTGTTGCTATTTGAATTTTTAACGATGATGAGATTTAAATACTTGATAAATTATAGATGTTTTTATTGATGAAATTTACGATTTTCAAAAAATTGAGGGATAAATTCTTTCACTGGGGTTTATTATTCAATTGGTGAGCGTTCATGATTTGAATTTCTACTAAGCTTTGACTGTGCGTGTTTCACAGGATAGGGCGATTATTGAATTTCAGGAGGCACACAAATATGATCAACTGATCAATCCAAATAGGTATTTTGGTCGAGAACAGATTCACATGCTCCATGCATATCTCCTGAAATTCAATAATCGCCCTATCCTGTGAAACACGCACACTCCAAAGCTTAGTAGAAATTCAAATCATGACCACTAGCCAATTGAATAATAAACCCCAGTGAAAGAATTTGCAGCGTTTTTTTATTTTTTGTGTCTTGTCATTTGTGATTTTTCAGTATTTCGTAATTTTGGAACTACTAGCAAATGTGTTTTCTAGTTTCCATCTAGTTAGATTGAAAAAATTACATTTTTACAACAAAAAGTTTGAAAGAATTATAGTCCAAGTGGCCTTTTTGATACATCGCGCTTTTGTGAGTTACCTGTTCATGTAACATTCATACATAAGTTTAAATACCTATGTGTAATCAATTCTATACCTTTCTTATCTAGTTCAATTGAAATAAATAATCTAGTTTTTCAACAAAGAAAAGAGTTGAATAAAAGTAATCATTTTCCAAGAGGCCTTTTGAAGCCAATTGCGTGTTTCCGGAAGAAAGAGTTCATTTTTAGCCATTAACGACTATTAACGGCTGTTATTTTAAACAATAAAGAATTTTTATGAAAAATGTGATTTTAAAATTGTATTCTGGTTCTTTTGTATTTACTGCAATGGAAAGTAGAGAAACCAGCAAGATAATCATTGAAAAATCAAGGGCGGTCGACAGACAGCTGCGCGAGCGCCGGTGTGACTCAGGTTGGCGCGACGCGTGAAGGTTGATGGTTGTATCACATGTGAAGGCTGAACGGCTAAGGAAAATTCTTGGACTGAAGAAAAATCGAACACGCGGCACGATCGGTTTGCCGCAACAAAGCGTGATGCCGCGTTGTTACGTCTGACACATCTGTAGAGTTGTATTGTTTGATCGCACTGATAGATCGCAATGGGCGCCCGCTCGCCCCCGTCGATCGCGTTCGTTTTTCACTTAAGACACGGCGCCGAGGTATGGTACCCCTGATGCGTATGCGGCTTGCGATTTCTTCATGTACCTACCGAAACAGGCGCCAGCTGCGCCGCGCTGCAGGAGAGTTATCTCTCAAGAGGCGCGGCGCTGCAGGCGGCGTACCTATGTGCTAGCGTCAGTTTCGATCAATCATCAATCATCATCATCATCATCAATCTATATACAGACGAAAATATCAGAGCAGGTAGGTATATCAGGGGGTGGTAACGTTGGGCGGGTGGAATTCTCCGCCACCCCCCACCCCCACCCCTGAAGGGGAGCGTCGGACCGTCTCCCAGGGCAACCGCTGGGTGGAATTCACCCCCCCCCCCCCTCTCGACCGTGCCAGTGAACGGGACCCCACCAATGAGGAGCGTCTCCCAGGGCAACCTGCTCCCCTCCTCGGGGACTTGGAATATACGATTTTTGGTTTATTATTCAATAATCACTGGGGTTTATTATTCAATTGGCTTGCGTTCATAATTTGAATTTCTACTAAGCTTTGGAGTGTGCGCGTTTCACAGGTGATAGAGCGATTATTGAATTTCAGGAGATATGCATAGAGCACGTAAATCTGTTCTCAACCAAAATACCTATTTGGATTGATCAGTTGATCATATTTGTGTGCCTCCTGAAATTCAATAATCGCTCTATCCTGTGAAACGCGCACACTCCAAAGCTTAGTAGAAATTCAAATCATGAACGCAAGCCAATTGAATAATAAACCCCAGTGAAAGAATTTGCAGCGTTTTTATTGCAAATTCGGATTTTACACCCTTTGAAACGTAAACCATGAAATTTTCAGGGGGGGGGGGGGGGTTAGAATTTTTTTTTCCCAGAATTGCAATTTTTTTTTGAATAATAACCAAAATGTGTTTTCGATCGGATTTCGTGTATTTTTTTTCGCTGAATCCAATGGTGTTATGTCGGCCCTCCTCGCTCAGCAAATAAAAGGGTTTCTCTTGGTCGGAAGAGCTGAATCCTCGAGTTCTGATGAAATAGAATCTTATTGATTCATTGATTCTCTTGACGTCATTTTCCAGCGTGATTGGGTATTTACTACTTCATTTTGGAATTACATCATGAGATCAGTACATTTCGTGATCTGCACATTAAAATTACTTATACGATGAAGGGATGTGCCGCCTGTAACATGAGAGGAGATGAAATGACATAGTTGCCCCTTCCAAGGGCTGAGTCGATATGCCTGCAACTCTCAAAGGATATAAGAAACTAGTTTATGCTCAGGGGCGGCATCTGTGACAACTGCAAGGCAACTATGGCAACTGGGGGGCTGTCCATATATCATACATCCAACTTGGTAGTCGAACCATTACTAAGTTACGTTACTGAAGAATCCCTCGTAACTAGCGAGTCGAGTGCAAGAGAACAGGAGGTGTACAGATACGACAGATATATTATACAACAGTATAACGCACGTTAGTAATAATTGTATTCCTAAAACTAGAAGAGTTAACCCCTTAAACCCCCACACCAAGTCTTTTCTCTCACTTGAATGCACGCGGAGAGTGAAACGTTCGAACGGCTTTTCACGGTCGACAATTCCTTGCACCCATTTCACGAACCTATTGGATTAGGTCGAAGCATAAGGTGGTCGGAAGGTTGAAAACACGAGGGAAAAAAATCGTCTTCCTTCCTGAAGAGACGAGTGAGGGAGAAGGCGGAGAATAATATGAATAGATTGGCCGTGTGTCGCCGGTGGAGCAGGGCGTGAAACATGTGTCGCAAATACCTGGGGAAAAAGGGACCGAATAAATCTTGGCTGATGCCGCTCTCTTATCGCGAGATTTTTCGTTTTGCACCCTCCTCGAAAAGAAGTGAAAAACACGGAAGGGTTCGCAGGTCTCTGCGACTCTTCTTCCCAATGCACAGACAATAAATTGACACATTTCAAAGTTTTTCAGCGTGCAGATGTTTAACCTATGTGTTTACAATAAGTCACAAAAATGTGTCACACCGACGAAAGAGTTAAGAAAGTAGCAGATTGTTTGAGTATCACTAAGAAAGAAACATTGGTAAATAATGCATTCATTGCAGAGACATCTCTAACTTCCGTCCAGTTTTTATGTGATCACACTTATAAACATAATTATACAAATTTATAGATATTTTTGAACAGTAAATAAAATTCTTATTAAATAATTATAATCACACTCATATTTAGATGTCAATGGATAGTTAACCATCTGCATTGCAACTACCACTAGGTACAATGAATTTTGAACAGTTCATAAGAGAAAAATTGTATCATGCATTTCCATTATGAAACAATATTGAAAACATTACAAACAGCTTTCGTACAAGTACGGAATCACGAGGGACATTTTATGCCTTTGCGCCCCCTCCAACACACACCACGTACTTCCAATTGGAGGCCAGTTTTGATGTAAAACGCTTATCAAATTCAACGTCGGCGAGATAATGAGGCGTCTCGATAAATGTATCACGTACCTCGCCAATTTCAATTTCATTTGTGGATAATGTAGTATTCATAAGCAGCTTTTTGCGTAAACGATATTCGCGCACTAGTTCCAACGAGTGCCGTTTTGTAGGACCAATGATAACTACGTTAGATTGTGCTCGTTGATGGTGGCGATGTAATGGTTCCATCGTTTGGTCACTGAGGTTCCGAAGCAACGAATGGTAAACTGTACAGACATAATCATCACCACTCACAGGACTGTCACAGTTAGTAAACAATATGGCTCCATCGGGTGGTCACTGAGGTTCCGAATGTCTAGGGGTTAACGTAACAAGATTAAGTAAATCAACAGCTTTCAAATGAGTGGTGAACGAGTTTTGTAGGATCACAAATGTCGAAGATAATGATCCGTAGCAACGAATCGGTTGTTAGCGAAAACCATCAGAAATATTTTCGTGAGGCTGTCCGGGTTACATTTTCGAGTTAATGTAGCAAAGTAAAGACATAAAATGTCAAAAAAGGCGAAAATCGGCTGGAAATCCTACTAGGTACGAGCAGAGCTTGAATGGACAGACCATTACCCCCTCCATTCCCTTTCTGCAAGAAAATTCACAGTTTCCGAGGTTTGTTGCAGATCTAGAGTAAAATTGAGATCGGGCAAAACAACAAAATCACGAAAGCCTGTTAAGAATCCCAGCCTGGGGAGCGTCGACAAAATTTGTCTCACATACACGGATTCGGTTTTCGGTCTGAAACGAGTTTGCATTCAGTATTGACCCACACCCTTGGATTAATTCGCTTAACTCTATTGACGTCCTAAAAACTAGATGCTCTAGATGTACCAGGAGAGTACATGTTCTAGATGTTAACCATTGTCATTGGGACGTTTTAGAACCAAAAGCGTACCCTATCATGATGCCAATGTCTGAATAGTTTCGGCGTGATGTCTCTAACAATGAAGGTTAACTTTGCACTTGCGCAATTGCTCCACCCATTGAATTTCAGCCAATTCAAGCCATTAGGTAGAGAGAAACGAGTGTTTCAAGAAATCCTTCAACATTTTTACTTGGATAATAATACAAACATTGCAAAGATCGTTTCGCAATGTTTATGACAGCATTATTATAAAAATTGTCACAATAGCTGTGCTGCTGCTTGGAGCAGAACATCAACTTGGTACTTCCAAATTTTGTTAGGGTTGATATTCGCAGGTAATCTACTTTCCGAACCCGAGGCCATTGAAACATCAGTAATGTACGCCCCTGATGATGTCACTACCAGAAGGTCAGGAAAGGTATCCACGATTTTCTAGATTAAAGTGGGATTTTAACCAAGGGATCCATCCTTTCCGTCTGGCATATCCATCTAACAAACTCAGAGCAGCACGCACACATACACACACAGACTGTGTGACCT
Organism: Creontiades dilutus; assembly: GCA_031894815.1. NCBI lineage: Eukaryota > Metazoa > Arthropoda > Insecta > Hemiptera > Miridae > Creontiades > Creontiades dilutus. Next base: position 247,476 of record JAVIWC010001254.1, on the reverse strand, counting down.
ACGAGAGTAGAAGTTCTAAAATCTAAATGTTTACCGTTGCCATGTTGACGTTTTAGAACCGAAACCGAACCTTATCATGATGCCAATGTCTCAATAGTCTCGGCGTAATGTATCTAACAATGAAGCTAATTTTGCGCTTGCGCAATAGTTGTAGAAGTTTCAGTTGGAGTGAGGTCCACTGACAATCACTTTGAATCCACCGTTCACCTCTCCTTTGAGTTAGAGCCAATTTAAGCCATTTGATAGCGAAAAACGAGTGTTTCAAGAAATTCACGTTTGCTCTTCCATTCAGACTCAAATGAGTACAAAGACGATTTGATCATTTCTAAAAGAGCACGTGTACACTGTAATTCATACAATCTCTGAAAATTTATCAGAATCAGACTACTTCTGGAATCTACCATCCAGTACAACGGTTGAGCATCGATTGACAAATAGATTCCAAATTGTTTACAAAGCTGAAATCAACCTTAAATTCTGATCTCAAAGGGCAGAAAAATCGTCAAACTCTGGGGTTGTAACATGTTGTATTAGGATTAAATCAAACCTTCAGTACTGGAGAAGTAAAATACAAACCAGTAGATGAAAGCTCGGATGAATTCATGCCATATTTTGTTCGTTTGCAAGTATGCGGCGTCGAAAACGGAATCACACGGTTTGCGTAGTGGTAAATAGGTCAGATGAGTCCAAATCGCTCCCTCCAATCAACAAAGAGAGGAAGCTGTGTTCTGAGGCCCAGAGTCAATAGACCCACGACCTCCCCTTGATTGCAAACATCCAAGAAGTATCTCCCCGAGGGGATCCGTCCACACTGTGAGTGGCCTAGGAAATTTCCAAGTTCTTCCCTTTATCTACAAGTGCCTGTGTGCTCTAGACCCCGTGGTATTGAAACAGCAGGTCGTTCCATCGAGTTTTTGGTAAATTAGCAGGGATGCTTCTTAGAAGCCCTAACGCACGGTAAGCTTCGCTAACTTCGCTATCACTGTTTCGTGAATCCATCAAACTTTGCGCGCCCTACACGTTTTTTTACAGTTTAGGTTACATTTTCAGATGATGTAATGGGCCTCGTGCTCACTAAACAAAATTATGTGCATTTCATGTAGCACCTAAAAAAGGAAATAAAAACTACAAACTTGTTTACAGTTTTGTTTACACTTTACTTTAAATAATGTGAAGTCTAGTCAGTTAGTATTTGGTTGCACTATTAGATAAACGGATATACAGGGTTTATCAGATGAGGTGCGCAGTACTTCACCCATGTATTTTACAACCAATTTCCGAAAAAAAAGGCCTCGTAGCATTGCTTAGTTTTTGAATTATTTCATTCACTTCTATGATTTTTTTCTCGTGTTTTCGACCTTGTCTCAGCAAACATGAAGGCTATAACTCACATGAAGTATTATGTAAAGTAAAAGTTGAGAATACCGTTGGAAAGTGTGTTAAATTTCCTATCTTTCAAGCGCCAAACCAATGTTTTTGCTCACATCAAGATGGCGAAAAATCACTCAAAAAAGCAAACTTCAAGAAAATTTGTGAAAAAAGGGTTTTTCAAACGTTCAGTATTCCACTATAATCTGCATTTGATCAGGTGCCTGTAGCTTACAAAATGTGCCAAAAGGTATGATTTCGTATGGTGTGTCAAAAACAATTGTTAATATTTTATTTGGTCGAGAAAACCTCGTTTGAATGCAAGAAAACAGCGAAGCTAGTCGAGCTTTTTACGTTTGGTAATAGGATTCAAATATGTAGGCATTTTTACGAACAAAATTAATCTATTTTATCTCCTAAGATGTAGTTTTAAATTCGTGCAAGCATTTTCTAATACGTAATTACAGTAAAATTTCAAAATGTCCTCCAACTTGTTGAATACACACTGTTACTGTTGTTCTTTGTTCAGTCAGCCATTACGGACCTTTATTGAACCAGTCCCGAAAGTTCGGGATTTTTGCTGGAACTTCTGGTCCCGCTCACGCGGCGTAAACTATTTAGGCACCCCTGCTTTTCTCGTAGTAGGTCAAGCGGAACTTATCCTGGTGAAGACAGTTTTGTTCACCGAATCAGCCAATCATTCATCAATCTGTTTGTGTTATCACTAATTGCGTGTATTCTGAATTTTTTATGTCTCCTGAAATGGAATGGGACGGATTTTTGAGAGACTTGGAGGGTTCGGATGACGACAAATCCACGCTCAGTTCCAAGACGCCCATCAGTTCCCAACTGGTTCAAAATTGGTCTGCGTGGGGTTCGTGAACAGTTCTCATCCCCCCCTTCCCCCATTGCTCCTAGAAGGAACCTGCCCTGGACCAGAACTCACTGTTCAAATGAACCTGTAAAAGACTGGGCCTGGAGCGAAATGCCCCTTCGCCTGTCCCCTCACCCCTGTAGTCCTGCCTACAGCCCTCAATCTATTCCACCTCTGGAGTTCACAAGAAGGTCGGTTAGACTACGATAATCCTCATGACGTACGAGAGTTTCACGCAGGTACCTGCGGTTCACCAAGCTGAGCCTACCGTTTTTAATCTCGAGGGACATCCATTACGCTGACCCCGCACAAATGTAGAGACTGAAGGGTGGGACAAGAAACTAGAGAAACGAGCCGGCTAATTGCCCGGTCGGCGCACGCGCTCTCGGTCCCACTCCCTGATATCCTTTTCCTCCTTCAGACCCGCGGAAAAAAGAGGAAAGAATCAAAATAAAAAGGGAGAAAAACACTTTATTCCTTCTTTTCATTTGGGTTCTTTCTCTGACCGCGCTCCCTCAGTATTTTCCCTCTCTTTTCGGAGGTGTTACTTTCAAAAGCGAAGAAAAGACGACGGACCAGCCATCGCCTCTGCTCTGAGCTGGGGAACGCAGAATTGTTTGGGCTATTCATGCTACGCCCGTTTCCGTTGGCGTTAATTTATTTGACGTCAACGCTTCTTTTATACTCTTTCCTACTCTAGCTAGGTTTTCCTCTCCTCCGCTGGTCTTGTTTGTTTTCTTCCCTTTTACCTGACCTATTTACCACGGCGTAAAGCACACTCCTTGGGTCATCATTCCCTCTGCTGAGCGCAATTATTCTTCCAACATCCAGTTCCTACAACGCAGTGGCAGGTCCGGCCCCGAAACCCCGAGGCTGCACCGAGACCGTACAACAAGGGACAACCACAAAGGGACCACGAGACAAATATGAGCTTTTCTCAGCCAAATACTGATTGGATGATTTGGTGAATAAAACTGACTTGACCAGGATAAGTTCCGCTTGCCCTATGAGCGGGACCAGAAGTTCCAGCAAAAATCCCGAACTGTTGGGACTGGTTCAATAAAGGTCCGTAATGGCTGTCTGAACTAGGAACGAAAAATCCAGAACTCATTCTTTCGCTGGGAGTACCTATTGCTAAAAGTGGCGCGATCCGTTCAGAACCGTTCTGGACTGACAGTGCAAATGAACCTTACATGGCCAGAAGGCCCTTGAAATAAGAGAAAACGAAAAAATCACTGAGTTTCCTGTTGTTTGCTGTCTCCCGTGAGGTAGGGCCTCGTCAAATTCAAAATCCATTCAATCACAATTCACCCCGTGGTTTGTCGTGATGAAAAAAGGGAGACGGCAAAGCAGAGCGATTTAGCTCGATGGCATTGAGTTTCGAATTCACCATCATATCTTATATATCGCTATCTGTGATGTACTTTCAGTTCATGTTTGTTACTGATGATGACCTAACAGTCGAAATTGATTTCATTGTGTAACTCATTATTTTCGTGGAAATAAAGACAACGTTCTTTTGGTTTATTATTCAATAATAAACCATTGTAATCGCCCTTGAAAAAAAAAAAAAAAAAAAATTATAACCCCCCCTGAAAATTTCATGGTTTACGTTTCAAAGGGTGTAGAATCCGAATCTGCTATAAACATTTTTCCTCCCGTCCACCGTACGCCGTACGCACGATTTCTCCCAAGCGAAAGATGAAATCTTCAGGAAAAATCCATCTTGGTCCGGCGACACTCCAATTCTTGAGCCAGCTCTCTCACTTAATTCAAAGTTCCCTTTAAGGGTTGTCATAGTTCTGTAAAAATCCCTAAAAACCTCAAAAAAAAAAAAAGTCAAGGCGGCTTAAATTTGGATTTAAAAAAAAAACTTTCCATGAGGAATCGAATGAGCCCTTCCCAATGTCCTTAGCTCAAACCATTCCCGAAGTATGGCCCGATTTATGGTGGCAACATTTGCGTTATTTTGGTTTATCATTGTTTTTGTTTTAATTGCTGTAACCTAGAGACGTAGTGAACGTGGATACTGGAGTGAACTCCTAAAAGCTTTTATAGCCGATACACGGGTTGAAGCATTCTGATAACCTTAAAAAACGCTGCAAATTCTTTCACTGCGGTTATTATTCAATTGGCTTGCGTTTATGATTTGAATTTCTACTAAGTTTTGGAGTGTGCGTGTTTCACAGGTGATAGAGCGATTATTGAATTTCAGGAGGCACACAAATATGATCAACTGATCAATCCAAATAGGTAATTTTGTTGAGAACAGATTTACGTGCTCTATGCATATCTCCTGAAATTCAAATTCGTTCGAATCATGAACGCAAGCCAATTGAATAATGAACCCCAGTGAAAAAATTTGCAGCGTTTTTTTATGGTTATCAGAATGCTTCAACCCGTGTATCGGCTACAAAGCCTTCTAGGAGTTCACTCCAGTATCCACATTACTACATCACTACGTCACTAGGTTACTGCTATCAAAACAAAAACAATTATAAACCAAAACCCCAGTGAAAGAATTTGCAGCGTTTCATGCATATCAGAATGCTTCAACCCGTTTGTCAGCTACAAATCCTTTTAGGAGTTCACTCCAGTATCCACATTACTGCGTCACTAGGTTACTGCAGTCAAAACAAAAACAATAATAAACCAAAATAACGCAAATGTTGCCACCATAAATCGGGCCATACATCGGGAATGGTTTGACCTACGGACCTGAAGAGGGGCTCATTCGATTCCTTGTGGAAAGTTCTTCAAAAAGAGTTCAAATTTAGGCCGCCTTGACTTTTTTTGAGGTTTTTAGGGATTTTACAAAACTTTGACAACCCTGAAAGCGCACTTTAAATTAAGTGAGAGAGCTGGCTCAAGAATTGGGGCGTCGTCGGACAAACATGGATTTTTCCTGAAAATTTCAGTTTTTTTGCTTCAGCCGTTTGGGAGAAATCGTGCGTACGGCGGACGGACGGAAAATTTTTCATTGCAGATTCGGATTTACACCCTTTTGTAAACCATGAAATTTTCTGGGGGGGTAGAATTTTTTCTTTCAAAACGATTACAATATTTATTATTGAATAATTGAATAATTTGAATTGAACGATCATTATTTTCAACCGATCCCTTTCCTCTGCTAATATATGAGAACCCCTTGCCCCTCTTTTCTTCCTTACAGCCCTTACTTCTATTTCGTATTGTATTCTGTTTCTATTTCGGTATTCAATTTAAGAGCAAAATGAAAATGCGTTTGACTTAGTCAATGGGCGATCGAACCACATCGTTCAAAGTACTAAGCCTTTCGAATAATAATTCGTTAACCACATACAGTAAAGCTCATAAAGTCTTTCATATCTTGCCATCCCCTAGAGGGTCCTCAGAAATGTTCCACGTCCTAAGGAGAACAGGAGAGATCTAGGTCCCTCAGCATCGGAACGGCTCCCTTCATTTTGCTCGTCCTGTATTGTGGCGCGGAGGAGCTCTATCGAATTTCTTTTTAATCAGACAAAAACCATAAGTTTCTGAAAGGGTCAACGGGCGGAGCTTTGTATCATATTCTATTGCACAGTTTCCGGCGGAGACTAAAAGAGGTTTTACTCACACCACGTATTCTTGTGAGGGTGGGGGCGCTCATATATAGAGGTGGGTACCTCTAAGAGTGTTCAGCACTGGATTTACATTCATCGCATCGTGAGGATCGGGCCGGAGATGTAGTTGTAACACCTGCTGCCCGCCAGCCGCTCTCGTTGGAAGGTGTAGGACGTACAGTTAGGCTGAGAAGCGGGGGTGGGACCGCTCGCGCCGCGCTAATGGCTCCAGAGGATGGATAACCCTCCATTTATGGGAGAAAACGTTCTCTCAGACGAGGTGGATACTACAAATCAAATGGAGAGGTGACGTCGTGGTAAGGAGAGGGGAGGAGGTCGCTGAATTTATTCAGAAAAGCTCCTCTCGGAACGGAGACCCAGCGGAGACAGGAGCTCATCAGTTATTCATAATAAACATACTCCTTACGCCACACCTGAGGGGGAGCGTCTAGTGAAATAATGAGACCCCCGTACCTACCGATCGATCTCTCTAGGCAGCAGAAGGTACCTCTGAATTCCACGTTTATTATAAATACAAGTCATACGAGGCGACCTGAAGACCGACATGTGATTGTGGGTTTTGTCAATTCCATTAGTTGCAACTCAACTACTAGAACAGGGGCGGCTCTGAGGTGACTCATTTGATGCCATATCTCATCTGACTAAGTAACATCGAAACGTTATCCTTTATTTGTTTTGTCATGAACGTGGAGTCACATTACTAACTACCTAGAGGTCAGGAATGAAGATCGAAATTCGTTTATACAAATTTGTACAAAATCTCGGTGGAGTCTACGAACGCGGGTGATAGCCGATATTTGTTTTCGAATGGAAAACTCTTGGTGAAAATTCTTGCATACAAGTCTGCAACGCATTAGGACATTTCATGTCTTTCCCCTCCCTTCTTCTTCCCTTCCATCTTCTAGCAATCTTGTCTTCCTCTGTGAATTACATTTTTTTCAATATAAAGAAAACAAAAATTAAACTCATATTTTTATTTATTATTTACATCCATACATATATCGTCGTGGGTAGTAAAAGAACGGTATGTTATAATATAACATATAACATAACATATTATGTTCTACATGACAGTACATTAACCCCACTAACCATTGATTGCGTAGACAACAATCAACTTGTCTGCTTGCATACGAGTCTGCAACACATTGGGACATTTTCTTCTGTGTATTCGAGCCAGACTACATCACCTACTCCAGTAGTGTTGTTGTTCATGTCCTAACGAGACAAATTTCAGCTTCCTACGGTTGATAGGAAAGAAGTTAGCTTCAGTAGCCACTCAGCTGATCAAGACCCTGTACAACTTATTGTTCACGTCTTAAGGAGGCTACCAGCCAAATTTCAGCTTCCTACGGTTGATAGGGAAGAAGTTAGCTTCAGAAGCCACTCTGCTGATCAAGACCCTGTACACCTTATTGTTCATGTCCTAAGGAGGCTACCAGCCAAATTTCAGCTTTCCACAGTTGATAGGAAAGAAGTTAGCTTCAGGAGCCACTCAGTTGATCAAAACACTCTGCACCTTATTGTTCGTGTCCTAAGGAGGCTACCAGCCAAATCATAATAATCATATAGCCAAATGTCAGCTATAATCATATAGGTACCTACCTACCTCACTTCTATGGATCATAATAATCATTGAGCATATTTCGTTACGTAACGTAACGTGACATAACGACAATTTGGTTGTGTGCCATAGCAAAGACATGAAATGTCAAAAAGAGAAAACAAAGAAGATAAAACCCAAGTCAGTTTTTCTGTCTCTAAAATTATAAGTGTCAACCAATTTGTCGAATTCCCAAGTATTGAAGCTCGCAGATTCATTACAGAAATCCATATCATAAAAACATGTTCACATTTTTTAAGGTTCTGCTGTGCAATCCTTTAAATTATTGGCGGTAGCAGATAATACTAGGCGTAGGGATTTCTGCACTGATTAGTGTTAATGCTTTCAGACGCTTGAACAATCTCTTTCCTCTGGGAAAAGCGAATTGTGCTATTCTGTTGCCACGACAATTTTCCATATGAGGACCAATCAGCTATTCGCATCTTGTTGACGTGGAGGCTGTGAGGCCAAACTGCTGTTTGCCTCTGTTCTCGCTCGTCTTATTGATTTCATCGGGGGGAAATGAATCTTCCCCTACCGCGTGCAGCAGCTCATATTGGGGAACAATTAAGTTTAGTTGAGTTTAACTTTAAGTAGTGTCAACATGGTTGTGAGGAACGAATTTAACGAAAAACCGGCCTGCAAGGGGAACCCACTGGAAACGGAACTTCGGCGCTCCCGCCTAGTTTAAAGGGCAGACCTGCTGAGCTTGTCAACCCGCTCAGCCGTCGATGCCCCACTACTCACAGCAGCGGAAAAGAATACCTCCCTCCAGGATTCGGAAAAGGCTCCTCGAGAACAGTTCGGAAAATAAAGTATTCCTCGTCTGATTTACGAACCGATTGTTTCGGGCAGTGAGCGAATCCTTCCCCCTGCTGAAGACCCTCCGGACTTGGAAGAACCTCAGCCCAAGCTGCACAAGGCTTAGCCAACCCACAAGCGGCTTTCCTCAGCACGACCTTCAGACCTTCATAAGGTACCGAACTTTTAATACGTGGCATTGTGGCATAAAAGATTCAGATTGTACAAATAAAGAAAAGTAGTGTTTAATTTAAACGAAATTCTAGTCTTTACTGAACTTGTTCTTTCCACGGGGTGTTGAGGAAAAACAAAGAGATTTCGGGATACAATTTTAGAAAGGGAAAATTGCAAGATCTCGGCGAGGTGAACACTAAGAACTTTGGTCGTGGAGTTCGAACAGGGGAATTCAAACTCCCCGTTAATAGAACAAAACTAATTCCCGACAATGGTCTATGCTGCATTTAATCCTGTCGATGTATAATACTGTAACTATTTTGTTTACTGGAAATTAATTACCTATATTAAATTAAAATTAAGAGTCATTTACTGTTTTACTCAGTACCACTTTTGTCTCACTAAATAGGGACCGCCTCGCGGGAAAATTAAACAAGCTAATTCCAACAAATACCGTAGAATAAAATTTCTTCTCGGTGTTTGATACCGTAATGATCCTTATTATGTGTATAGTATTGAGAGATCTGCGTTGAATGATCGAAATCCACGAGTACAGTAAACCAGTAAAAATATCTTTCATATGATGTTTATGAACAAGTCCCTCTACCCGTTTAATGATATTGTATTTGGAATATTTCAAGATTAAGAATCTTTCAAGTTAATGTAATCTGCTTTAAATTAACTTCATTTACTAAAAAGCTAGGAAAAGGTGATAAATCTCAGGAAAAATTTTGTAACACAAGTTCACTCTAAAACATGTCGTGATCATGTGTTATTGAGGTCTCCATGGTGAAAAGACAAGGTTGTAAAAATGTGAAGTATATTTAGTTTGAGTCATGAAATGATAACGATAAGTTATTACTCGTTAGAATTATTCTAATCTGATCATACATGTTGATAGCTGAATAAAATTGAAATTTGTAATGTGACTATTACAGTTATATATAAATATATATTTAAAAAAATCTAAGAGAATAGCTTAATTTATATATTTATATAAAAATGTAATAGTCACACTACAAATTTTAATTTTCTTCAGCTATCAAGAAGTATGATCAACTTACATCTGCTATACAACTTCCGTATGAAAAAGTACGCAAATTCAGGAATTGTTTTAGGATGCATCGGATTAGATTCCCTTGTAGAAGGTTTCATACATTTTTTCGAGGCACTGTGATAACTTCATTTTACCCGAAAATCAACTGAAAGGCTAATTTTATGGAGTTGAAAAGATTAACTTCATCTGCCAATGCTAGAGTTTCTCGGGGATTACTCTTGCATTAGCTGAGTCCAACCCTTTTAATGCAGTCTAAGCCCCCCCCCCCCCCCCGTGACCTAATCCAAGTCATTCGTTCCACACGTACCTAATGGTAAATTGAGTATTTTAGCCGTTTGTGGATATTTCGCCGGGAGTGCTCTCCCGTGCGAAGGTCAATCAGTTTCAATTGGGACTGAGGTCAGCAGAATTTTCCTCGCCAACGGCCCTTCAGTACGAGCGCTGAGTTGATAGGTTTCAACGCTCGCTGACCCCACCCGCACTCCTCCTATACGAATCCGTATTGATTTAGAACCGTTTAAGCCCGGAAAAACCAAATCACTTTTCCCTTTCAGTAGCATAAACCGTTTCATGTTGTGATTGGGTGAAATATAGCGATAACAGCTGCGGCGCTATTTTAATCGAATTAGCGCTCTTTCGTGTTGGATCAGGAGCAGTCAATGAAATTGAAGGGAGATTGAATTATTGTTCTCAATTGACAGTTTTTCATTTACACTTGAACGGGCATAAATGATTTGTTCTTTTGAACCTGAGTTTTATTCATTTTTCTGGCTGAAAATAATCGGTCGTAATAAAATACAATAACTCAAAATAACTCGGCTAAGCGAACTCAAAGCTCAAATAGATTAATAAATATATGTCATACCTCTATAAATGAACTTTGAAAATTAAATTTATCTGACTGAAAAACGGAAAATGAAAAACTCCGTCAACTATTAAATTCATAAATTAGAAAATAGTACCTAATAAGATTACGAATGGGCATACAAATATTATTAAGAAAACGGAATTCGCGTTGTCGGAAATCCACAAAAAAGTGTAAATTATTGAAAAAGTTACTAATAACGTGGTTATTTCTTTATTTTATCAAGAATCATTATTGAAAACTTTATAATTATTCACAATTTTTTGTGAGTTTCCTCAATATGGGTAAATGTTGTTGGGTAAATTGGGTACATGTTACTTCTATTTCTCGGTTTTACATTAAATGTAATGAATATTGCCGTTTTGTAACCTGAATCACGCGAAAATTAATTTTGTTCGTAAATGTTCTCAAAATGCTTATTTTTTATGGATATTCCCAAAATTTACTCCATTTTCTGGAAAATTTTCCATCATTCACTTTTTAAAAAATTTACTTAAATATCATAAAAATGGTACCTTTTGTTAATGTATTTGACAAGAATTACTCATTTCTAATATAAATGTTAATTTAAAATTTGGTAATACATTTTATTGAATTGTAATTATTGGATTATAATTTCCAATAATGAGCCTTTCTGATCGTATTATAGAGAAAATAAGCTAACTGTTTCCCGTGGAAAAAAACCGGTATGTAACATGAGCGTGTAGATAATTTGAAAATTTTTGGATCATCTCGAAAAGTGTTGAATATCAGGTTGTCACAAGATTCCAGCCCGCATCAGGGCCTTCAAAAGGTTGATTGAAATGAGTTGGATTTCTAATTTTTGTCAAAATCTTTATTCATTATGTGCATGTCTCTGTATTTTGCTTCATATGAGCAAATGTATTTTCAACTCTCGCTAATTTCAGTTAATACGATATCTCACATGAGCAAAATTTGTACTCCTGTGTTTACGCATCACTTAGAGCATATTCGATGTGTACAATGGATGGACGGTTGTCAAATTCAAATCATGAAATAACGTATAGCTAGGATGGCTCCTGGGCTTATCGAAGGATGCCCTTAATGTCTTATGGAAAATGTGATACGTGGAATGAATATAAAAAAGGTCAGTTATGTAGATTAAATGAAAGTATGGATTTAATGGATAATGTCCATCCTATTCTCTACCCACTAAAGCTCAAAAATCAGAATCAATTAAGCATTGTGTGAATCAACAAGTCTTGTTATCCCACTTCATTAAAACAAAATTCGGTGCTGGGACCCCTGGATGCTTACTGCTTCGAGCCTGCGGCTAAAATTGCAAAATTTCTCCTATAAGTTATGAATCTGAGAGCCATGTTATTTACTGAGTCAACTAGAGTGTTTGGTTCTAATATATGCTACTTTAGTAACTAAACTGTTTGGTTTCAAACTTTGGTATCAGAGTGAGTTTTGGTGTCCCGTTTACAGTCTGAAATTGATGCGGAACAAAGCGATAGTTTTTTGTTGGGTGTAAGTCAAGGGGCAGTAGGGCTACCCCTCCTTCAAGACCGCCCGGTCGTGCGGTACTATATACCCTAGCGCCGTGCACTTGTATTCAGCTGTCATGCCAACAACGAATGTCTTATAATCAGTCTGTCAAATAATTTGAGCTGATGGAGGAAGCTCCAGAAAATTGTATACAAATCATATACAAGCCTTTTCTTCCGTGATGTCGATGAATGCTGGCATACGAGTCTGCAACACATTGGGACATTTTCATGTGTGTTTTCTTATTTTATTTATTACGAGGCAGATCTCACCCGTGAATTCGCGATCGTGTTGATTCACATTTCCTACCTTTTTTCATTGAAATTTTTGAAAAAACAAAACCTCAATTATCACAGAAAACACACGTTTTTCTGCAGTTTAACACCATTTCCTTAACTGAAAATATTTTTTAAAACCCAAAGGACTACATTTTGGTTCTCGTTTTACCCGGCTTGCATGTTCTGCGTCAAGCATTAATGAGGTTGCTAGGCGAGATGAAAAACAGGCGATTTCAAGATTTTGAAAAAACTGCAATTTCGCGCGGCAATCGCACATTCTGAATGCAATTTAAAAAAATGCTTTCTGACATCAAATAGATAGTAAATTTAACGCAATTTTCAACGGTGTCCTCAAATTTGAGCTATCTCCGAAATTGAGGGAGTTATGACAGTTTTATTGACATAAGATCGAAAACACGAAAAAATCTTAAATCTCGTATAATTTGCAACACTTGTGGTCGGAAATGAGTTGCAAAACACGTGAGAGTCCGGTTGTGCAGAACTCGTGGGACACCCTGTGTGTGGAGTTGTAGTGAGGCATACAAGTCAAGAATGAAAAAAACTGTGCAGACAATGTTATTTGCGGCAATTTTATGGGCAAACACTACCCAATGAATTTTAATTCAGAAAAATCCAGCTCCTCTCCAAAATTAATTGTACAGCCAAGCCTTTTGTTACTTTGCAGAAGGTCTGTCGGTCCAGGTTGTCCGTCACCTCAACTGATTCAGTTGGTAAACAGCTCTGTCACATGGCAAAGCTTCACGAAGTGTTTTCACCGAAGCGCACTATTTCCGAACATCGCAAAATTCACGTAGGCACCTTGTTTTGAATGGCAGTGAAACCATCAGTAACGATGATCTTCTTTTGCAACGTAGTAGAGGTTGGCGTAATAATCAAACATCTCGTATGATCTCATAAAGTTTCGCATTCAACCTCCTTCACAGTATTGGCGACTGCAGTGACCACCCATCGCTTCACTTGTCACATCGTGAACGTTGTACTTCGTATTTCCTCTTTATTCTTCCTCTTGAAAATGCTCTAACTCATTGCTCATTATTCATATTGCCGAACTCCTTGCAGCCTGGCCTCTGGCGAAAGCACATTTCTGGATGCTAGCTGAGGAGGAAGGTTGCTCGCCCGTTGCACGATTTTGCTGGAAATCGACTAGTAGATAGTGATGATACTCACAGTTAAAATAACAGGTTCATAAGAAAACATAGAAAATCACAAACTGAGTAAACACAATGTAGTATAAATAATAATTGCCTCAGTGTGGAAACAAACGTTGACAAGAAACGGGAAAATCGGGAACCGCTGATTTATGCTCGACACTAGGGGGGAAGTTGGCAGGAATGAACTGAAATAATGTTGCGGACGCCTGTGTATTTGCTTCTTGGCAAACCGTAGTTCATAGAGAACACATGCAATAATTCTAACCTCTAGCCATGAAGCAAAGCGAAAAAAAGGTGGTGTTTTCATTCACCAAGCTGGATTAGATGATGGATGCTGCAGTGGGAATAACTTTAGAACGCTTTTTTTAGAAGGTGCATGAAGAAATATAGCTTCATGTCGAAATTGCCCTTATTCCATTACTTTGCAACAACATCGAGATTGATGAAGGCGCTGATGTGAAGGAATCCTTTCTAGCTAAGGCTTTATTCACCAAGAATTTGACATGAATGATTTTTGAAATTTGCCGGCTAGCTTCAAACATTTGTAAGTAAGATATGGTAATAATAATGAACTAGGAATGATCACCACATTCTCCACACGTTTGTCACGTAGTCCTTCAGGTAACCTGGTGGTCCTCGTACTCTTGAGGACCGTCGAAGTTCATCTCTACTGTTCGACCCCGGTGGTAATGAAATGGATGGCGCCCTGTAGTCTTGGGTAATTGGTGGTGAAGAAAGGGCAGGAGATGACGGAGGATGTGCAGGAGCTGGTAAAGTTGGAGTTTGAATGTTCGGCTCATTTAACGTTTGCATGTCGACTTGACGATCTTCCACCTCTTGCAACTGATTGGTAATCTGTTGCGTGTCCCCTATTGGAGCCAGATGTCGAAGGGAGACGGTAGCCTCTTGTCCATTTGGCAGTCGTCTGAAGCCATGGTCAGGGTTGGCCTCGATTAGATCTACTTCATCGACGAGTAGCCCGTACTTGCTATGTCTTACGTAGCGTTTAAGTAAAAGTTTTCCTGGAGAACAGAGCCAACTAGGTAAGGAACAGCCCTTTGACAAACATGAGTATACGACGTATGCCATACGTTCATGCGGAGTGGCATTGGGTGAGGTACAAAGGAGCGAATGGATGGTTTGGAATGCGTCTACCAACATGAGTTCCCAGTTAGACGGTTTCAGGTTGTTGGAGTGAAGGTGCAATTCGATGGTTTTCCACATAATGGAGTTGTACCTTTCTATTTGATCATTCCCTTGTTGGTCGTAAGGAGTAGCAACGCCACTTGAATTTAAAAAATCTGATAACTTCATTTATCAGAGAGATAACTTTTGTCCACAAGGTAATTCGGCATTGTTGAACAACTGTCATTATTCTTCTAGACTGTAGAGACGTAATTGGCGTAACTATCCTGCTGTTATTGTAGGTGATTGATAAACCGGCTCCAACTGGGAATGCCCCAAATAGTACATTAAACGAAGGATGGATTCGTAAATATCATACTGAACTACTAATGAAGGGTCGTTAGATAGGAAATTGATTCGAATACCGTAAACTGTAATAAAATAACAAGAATGATTCGAGTACGTACCATTGCTCAATGATGAATTTTCTTATTACAATTATAGACCAGTGATTTAATAAGAAGAGACGCAGAAATAATAAACTTTTTCTAACAGTTTTCTGTGGTCTTCATCTACTTTCATTCCACTCCATCATCAATTCTCAGTCAAAGTGTAAATCACAAGATACGTGAAACAAGGGTTAGAGTTGGGAGGTAGGTACTAACAATTACTTGTCTCCCACCTGGTGAATAGGCGCCCATCCTTTCCATATGCACTGCTACATATCTTGGTTAGAGTTTAGGCTCTTGTCCTGAAGGAACCACCTCTTGGCTGCCTCCCAATTTATTGTGTCCTCGGATTTTAAACGACCCAGCTCGGCGGATCTTTTCTTTTCATTCCGCTCGGGCTTTTCCACGCCGGAGTTCCCCTCCCCCCTCCTTCCTTTGCAGCCGCCACTTTGTCGTTGGTAATGTTTTTCACTTTCCACATCTGGCTCTTTTGGTTTATCATTTCCAACATCTGGAGCGAGGCTTCTCTCTTACTGCCGGCCAACATCGCCTGCAATAACCACCACAGCCAACACCGACATGGGTTCGAACAAAAAACTCCATCAAAAAACTATTGCAAAAACGCTGCAATCGGTCCATAAGGCTCTATTTTGCCGTTTTTGAGCCTTAAACAAGAAAGCAAAGCTTATTCGCGGCAAAAATGTCTTCATTTAACATTAAATTAGTCAAAAATTGTGAAGACACTAAGAGAATGGTGAAAATGCTTTTGTAGCCGAGTCTGCAAACTGTATCCAAAAATCAAACACAAAAAAATCCGTCTATCCGCCGAATGCCGCCGGGAGCTTTTTTCCGAAATTATTAAACCAAAGTTAATGAAGCTTGGCTCCAAAATCACATCAGTATTTAGAGCTACAAACCTCTTGTTCTTTAAACCCTAGAAAATTTAATGGCAAGTCATCAAAGCGCTGTTCATACCTAATAGAGTTCTCAGCCGATTTTCGTGATTTTTCATGTTCGATTAGGTAAGAATTCGGTCTAGTAATTGTCTATAATTATGTTTATAAGAGTGATTATATAAAACCTGACATAAGGTGCCCCAGGATACAAATTGGCTAAAAAACTAAATAATGTGTTCAGAAAGAAAAAGAAAAGAATACTTTTCAAAATTCACACGATTTGGTTTCAACAATTAAAGACATTCAAGCACCCCCTAATGCCCATCTTTTGATGTGGTGGGTCCGTTTACAATATGTATGTAGCAAGGTGCACAGATGTGGACTTATCCATGATTCCAATCTCGATGTTTTTGAAAGGAATGAACTTTGTTTATTCTGTATGGATCAGAATTATGATTATCTCCATGATGTTACTGTTTGTTAACCTTTCACCTTGTGAGCCTTCCGTGGCATTGGTTGATCCTCCCCGTCCCTTTCACTTCCCTTAGCCAATAGGGTTCAATCTCCTTTCACCTAGTCCCATATAAGATGTGCTATCTGTGATGTACTTTCAGTTCATATTTGTTACTGATAATTGCCTAACCGTCGAAATTAATTTCACTGTGTACTCATTACCTATTTCCGCGGAAATATAAACAGCGTTCTATTTCACTCCGTTTTTATTGAAATGGGTTTCCACAACTTCGTCGCGAGTGACTTAGTCCGTAATTGTCTACGCCTTGTCTGTGGGTTTGCGGTAGGAAACACCACTTTCGAAAACTCACAATTAAGAATAGTTTATTTGAATTATTACACAACATTTACACTTTACAGAGATAAACTTAACTTAAGGAATTGAAACTAGGAATATAAAAATGTTTGATTCAAGAAAAGAGCTATGAAATAATTCCCTTAAACTAGATATTTCACACAAATTATCACTTCATCATTGGTAACGTCTCCCAAAATATATCGGAGAATTTTCGGTTAGCGGTAAAATGGAGAGACAATTAAAACTCGTAATGCACAAACGCAAGATATAGCTAATTTTCACAGGAGACAAGAGTTCATTCAAAATTTGTTTTCTCAAAGAATGAATGAGAAAGGATTGGCTTTGATAGGATGCAGGGAATTTCCTAGTTGTATTGTTATGTGCGAGTGTATGATAAGGAGTTGGTTTAAATTGTAAAAGGATTGATAAAAAGTTAACCTGGTAACACAACCCCACAAAAAAAATTTCAAGATCCGTGAGGTAGACTAGTTTAGCCCTAAGTATTTTTCCATGCTGAATTCGAATCCAAGGTCCAAAAAAGATCGAATTTGAACTTCCAAGGGCCTGTAGGCACCCCTTAACCCCTCAATCACCCCCTCCCCCTCCTAGGGGTTGAAATTTGAGTTCTCACGCCAAGTCGAGTGGGGTATGGATTTCTGTGTTTTTGGGGTTCCTGAGATCGAATTTGAACTTCCAAGAGTCCGTAGACACCTCTTCCTCCCTTAATCAACCCCTCCTAGGGGTTGAAATTCGATTTCTCACGCCAAGGCGAATAAGGTAAGGATTTCTGTATTCCCAGGTTCGCTGAAATTGAATACGGTTTTCGTTGATTCATAACTTTGTTGGGGGTTGGGTTTTCATTCTCTTTTCTTGTGATTTCTCTGTGATATTCGAAAGAATTAAAAGTCGTTGGAGGAGACCCCAACAAAGTTTGATAGCCTTTTCAAAAATCATATTCAATTTTGAGCGAACCTGGGGACTCAGATATCTCTACCTTATTCGACTTGCCACGAAAAATCGAATTTCAACCCCTAGGAGGGGGTGACTAAGGGAAGAAGAGGTGTCTACGGAAGCGTGGAAGTTCAAATTCGATCCCAGGGGTCCCAAAAACATAGAAATCCATACCCCACTCGACTTGGGGAGAGGACTTAAATTTCAACCCCTAGGAGGGGGTGGCAGGGGGTGATTGAGGGGGAGGTAGTTTCCCCAAGTACTCTCCTTGTCTGAAGTTTAAAAAAATGTAGAAATTCACTTAAAAAGGTATCGTAGTTCATCCCTATCTCATGACTCAAAAGGAAAGTTCTGCACCAATTTAAGGGTAGTTTTTTGGCCATAGCTCAAAATGTTTGTGGTCGGGGGTTTTTTGTACCTTGGATTCTAATTCAGTATCAAAAAATACTTAGGAATACCATAGTCGACTTTATGGATCTTGACTATTTTTTGTGGGGCTCTACTAGAAAAATGAGGAATGGCCGACAAGTTTTCAAGCTATTTAGTATTGGAAAGCTAACAATGAGCAAAAAATATGGAGTTTTAACCGGGTTCAAAGCCCTGGTGTGAACAACAACTAACTACATTAGCACATCATAGTATCGTATCGCCATGCGTTTCGCAGATCTTTCTGCCTTCCATCGTTTCCCATTTCGTGTAAATTCGACCAAAGGCTAAATAAAACTAGACATCGGTCGGTTAATTAGAGGGTTAAGCGGGTTCCGTTATCAACTCACTTTTGACCGCAGGAAACAGCGAACTTATTTGCGGTGAAACCTCCCTCTGGTTATCCGCGGTCAGGGTTCTCGCGTCCATTGTCCTAATTACACGCTAAATTGATTCGAACCGCAATCATAATTCTACCTACTATTTTTGGTACATACGTTTTAGTAATGAAGTTTATGAATCAACCTAGAGGACAACTTTCAAAAACCCACAACATTTGATGGTTTCTGTTTCAGGATATGCTAATTTTAAGCAGAATCAAAACAATGTCAATGATTACAAAAGGTTAATTATTTCTGTATTAACTAGCCTTCTATGTAAATAGCTCATCTTTGTTCATTTGACGTGGTCTGTGGAATATTGTTAAACCTCGACGCCTCGCTAGTCCTACATTGTTATTGTTTCTTAGATGCTGTATTTCACATCCGCGCATGCGCAGTAGTTACTGATGGTACTATTGCGTTGAATTGAGATAATCAGTCCGTTTTTCCACAACTACCCTCAATTTTCACATCTGAGAAAATTATGCTTCGATTTTTGATGCCTTGATTTTTGAGAAATGGAACTCACGTAGATTCCTTGAAAATGTCATCGAAATGGGATTGAGGGCCGTCGTCCACTGGAGCCGGTTTTTGTCAGTCTAGTTCGTCAGTTGCTAGTGAAATGTTACATGTGCTTTTGTGTCTCGTGACAAAGTAAGCAACATTATAATGGATTTTGATGATGTTATATTGTTTGAAAATAGCACAAAGCTATAGACGTTAATCCAGAAGATGCTGACACAATCATTAAATGCATATGTTTGTTGCATAACATTGTTATTGATAAAGAGGGATCTCAGATTTTACCCTCAGATGTTCCTGCGTCAACACAAACATGTGATCGTTTTGCTACCGTTGGTAAAAATAGATGTGTAAATGCAGCCTATTTCGTACGAGAAAAATTTAAGACATTTTTCATCAATAACACAAGTATTTAGTTTTGGTTTTGAGCTTAGAATAAACCTCCTTCATAACTACCAAAAGTATAATAATTATACTAATTATAATTATAATAATTATTATTACCTATTAGCGTATAACTATTAAGATAAGTCTACTCCGCGTGTTTACAATTTTAAAAATTCAATACTGGCCTTGATTTAAAATGAGCCGAATAAAAAATATTAAATTTTGAATAATATAAACGACATGGTGACTCGACTATGATTAATAATAATAAGCGATCTTTGTCCACATGATATCTTCATTTGAATGTCTTTCACAACCCATTTTTAACTTAGGTTCATTATTGAATAATAAACGAAATAAGATATCCGAACAGGGTTACCATATGGAATATTCATTTTGGAGGAAAATTTCGGATGAAATGGAGGACAATTAAGGAAAATGGAGGACCAAATGAAAAAATATTGAAAATCGAGTGTCATAATTTATTGGAAATACTTTTCACATTTTCTTTCATCTTCTTTTCTTACTAAACTTTGCAAATTAGAATCTTTCACAACAGTAAGTCTATTCCTCTCATTTTGAACATTTAAACGAAAATTAACGTTACTATTAGTTCATTATTGAATAATAAACGAAATAAGATATCCGAAAAGCCTAGAGAAAATAAAAAATTTGGTAACCCTGTATCCGAATAAATAAAAAAGAAAAGGTGTGTATACCCAAATGGTAAAAACTATCAAACCAATGTCTTATTTTGTGCAAAAGCAATATCGGTAACCAATTAAGCCTTTTTTTAGCTGTGATATCAGTCCGATATCAAATTCCTGAGGACGTGAAGATATGACCGTTATAGGGGCCAACACATTAAGTAAAACCGTTATTTTCAATCTATTTTTCGAGGGAATTATTACCTATAACAAAAGTAGTGCCTATATTTTTCATGAGTAGGACATGGTACTCTGTTTTCAAGATTAATTCAAAGTGTGTTTTGTGAAGTTGCGTCAAAAAGTTCGTGTTCCCGAAGTTTTCGAGCGTCTAAAACTTCGAAAACACGAACTTTCCGGGCCCCGCGGCGACCGCCTATCCCTCCGCCGGCCTGCTCGTATCGGAGAGCGGCCGGCTTCGACCAGTCCTTTCCTGTCCGTCTTCGGGCGGGGCGGCCTCGACCAGTCCTTTCCTGTTCGTCTTCGGGCGTCGAGGCCTCGGCCAGTTCTCTCCGGTCGTTCGGGCGTGGCGGTCTCCGGCAGTCTACTTCGTTCCGTGTTCGCGCGAATACCGTTCTATCTTCATTTTCCATTTATTGGGAACATGAATCTTCATGGATTGATACAATGGAATGCCGGAACATGCAAATACACAGGTAAGTACCAAGTATTTTCCTACTAAATCTCTAATAAAAGACCATATAGGCCGAGATTAGGTAGGTGCCGCATGTTTAGGAAGTCCCACGCAGTGATTGATCAATAGATGGATAATGTATTATCATTGGTCATGGTGTAAGACCAGCTAAGCCAAGAGCTGTTGGAAGTGACGGAGAGAACCGCGCGATTTGCTACATCGGGCTAGCTCAACCGAATACGTCCGAAAAATCCCAATTTATTCGGATCTAGAAATCCATCGGCCGTGCACGGCCGAAATCGGTGCCAGTGGACGGCCCCACTGATTCTTTCTACAAGGATCTGCACCCAAGAACAGACAGACATGGAGTGAAAGTTGTTGTCGGTGTGAAAGCCTAAAACGAAAAATTTTAATATAAATTTTTAAAACAGAAAGGAAAGCTTTCATTTCCCAAAGGTCAAACAATGCAATGCAAGGGGAGTTAGAATTTTTTTTTCAAGAGCGATTACAATGGTTTATTATTGAATAATAAACCAAAATATTTTAAAAATGTTCCTCACTTCTTACATTGACTTAACACTCCTGAAGACTTCCCCTACGTTTACTCAGAATTACTAATCTCTTGACTTTGGGCTACTGTGCAGGGAGTTTTAGCTGAATTCTAGCCGAAATCGTTTTTGTAACCGGATTCTGTGGCTAATATACTGTGATAATCATTAATCAGCTGTTCAAAATCGTCACCTTCAGAAAATCGAATTGTCGCCCCCTTGCCCCATTGTACGGCGGGGAAAAAATGTGTTATCAAAATGTTCCCCTATAATTAGAAGCGTTTTCGCACAGTTGATCTTATATTTGAAAAGCTACTTGATATGATAAATTTTAAGAACTCATTATTATTATTATTGCAACCGTTATTCCATTTCGAACTTCGAGTGATAACCTCAAGCACTTATTCAAGTCGTTTAGATTACAGCCATTAAACGCGTAACTGCATTTTCCTCAACTCCCAACCTACTTCTCCCTGATCTAGTCCCCTGTCATCTCCTTCCCCCTACATTATCCAGTTCCCTCACCTTCGGCCGACGCCTAATGAAAACTTAGTTATCGGATGACAAGTTGTCAAGCTGCCGACCTGAGTTGAAATTAATCCGAGTTTAATCCCGAGCTGGGTGCGTTATGTTTACCGAAAAGGGAAATAACCGGAGGCGGACGGGGGAGGAGGCGGATTGGCTGACTACGGGCTAAGTTGTAATATTGCGGATCTGGCAGCTTTGAACTCGGGTCAGTGTTTCTAAATCCTCCCTTACAGTTTCCCCGATCCTTCATCCAAATTTCCACCTTTTCCCCTTTCCGTTATATAAAATTTTCCTCACACAAAAATTTTGATAAATGATTGCACTAACTACTTGAAAATGTTGTTAAAGTTACAGCCCCCAGTAAAGTGTTCAATGCAACCAATACGATGACTTTTCATCAATTTTATGCTTTAAAAAAAAAAAAATTCAATTTGATCGAAACATAATTGAAATAACTTCCAGGACGATATGAGAGTGAGAAAGAACGATTTTTATAGAATCAAAATACCAAAAACTGGTTGCTTTTTTGCATTAATGTCCGAATTCATTAAGGAAAACAAATAATCTGCTACAGTTTTTATGACATATATAAATTAATATTAGAAAAGCACGACCGACGACATTTGACTAAAAAATTATAAAATATGTAAAAATATACCATAATATAGTCATAAGGTATATGACTCCTCTATTTCATGAAATGAATGTTATTTCAATTTATTTAAGAAGGTAACTAAGAATTCTGTTAAAATTGACCTTTACCGAGATTTAACCACATGGTTCGGACTAGCGTGTTTCGCATGTTTATTCCTCAACAACTTAACTGAAGAAATCCCCTCGGGCTGGTCCGGGCTTATTTATACGCGTGTTCTGACCCCCGTGTGGATTTCCCATCCCTTCCACCGTCACCATAACTCTCGATTCTTGGATCGTCTTCTGTCATTTTATTGTTAACCACATATCATAAAACAATTGTCGGGGCTTCTCCTAACACACGTTATTACAATCCCTTCCGTACAATTTTTCAGAAAAATTAAATCTGATTTTTGTATAATGACCGTTCATGTTAGTGATATGGATTTCTTCTAATTAGTTTTGACATTACACAATGTTGATTGGCTCTATTCTGAAATATCTTTCTTAGAAATCCATCAAAGAGCACAAGTTCAAGTTGCTTTGGTAGGCAACAACATACAATTAACTGTAGTTTTGGTTTATTTTCAAAGTGTGTACCTCTCTACATATTTACTGCCTATGTCGCCAATAAACAATCAAATTGCGGCCGTTTTTGCTACATATTTAAAGTCTGTTTTCCTTTAAAAAAGTAGAATTTTGCCCTCGACAGAGGAACACTGCTCGATAGTACTGCCTCCGCGCCACTGGATATGGAAACAGATTTGAAACCCGTTCTGCCGACGTTCATCGACGGCCGATCGTTCGTTACTTGACGTTCATTAAACGGCCCCTACACGGTCAATAATAATGTCATTATCGGTAATGACGTTGCTGCCTCATTCCCGTTCTTCATCACCCTCTTACCCAAGAGGTTCAGTAATGTCATTATTTTCTTCATTAAGTCCTTTTCTTCAGTAGTTTTCTTCACTGAATTCAATAATGAACCCCCGCAAAATAGCCTGTGCTACTGTCATTGTAGCGTTAGATCCAAAACAAAGAGTTAGGCCACAAAAGGAATTGATCACGGAAGTGAATTACTTACCAGTTTACTTCGAGTTACCTCCTATGTAATGCACTAGGACTCCACACGACACTACTGGTTGGTGACCCAACTGCGATTCTCAGAAAGCAGTTAGTAACTCGTTCCCTGGTGACTCGCATTTCCAGTCAATAAGTGACTTCAGCTACAAACGCGAGTGATTGGTGAACAAGAAATCAACTTGTTGCTTTTGAAGGAAGTTGTAAGATACCTAATTTACTTTTAATAATTAATAATTTAATTTGAACCTTCCAGGGTATTCCAGAAGGCACCGGACGGTACAGGGGTTAGGAACGTCGTGAAATAGACAGGTTGGATCAACCGTTTAATTTTAATATAGTATGTTACGTTATTATAGTAAATTTTCATCACACGCGTTGATCTTTTTAGAAGCGACATACAACACATTCTGAAAATGTTTATTCCAGGTCTGTGTCTATCCAACCTCTTTGGCTAAAGTCTTCCGAAATTTCACCATCCACCCATGATAAATCATCTATGAATCCATAATCGTTCTGCTCCTTTGTTTCTAGAGGTGATTATCAAACTTCGGGCAAATTTGTGTAAATGGTACGCTGTGTCGTCCAAAATCGTTTGACTCCCAACTTTTTCCCCTTATCTGCATACATTTATTGAGTACTGCATTGACCAATAGAAAACCCTCGGAAGCTAATATACGATGGTCATCCAGAAAGTAAGGTTACAAACTCCCCGGAAGGTGCAGCAGAATTTTTTTTCGCGAGTTGGTATTACTGCGTGTAGGGGGGTTCCTAGTAGTCACAATAAGCACCTGCCCGCATCAGTCCGTTACGAAATGTCGTCACAACAGCCTACTCCGTCAACCTCTGCAGGGACCGTTCGCTCCACCAATAGCCGGGATAGAAGAGGGGTGTTGTTGGTGGCTCAAATGGTCACATATCGCCAGTGTTTTCCCTTAGCGTACATAATTTTGATTGGGTATTCACTTAATTTGAGACTCAAATTGAATATCTTGCTGTGTGACTCTTTTATGTTGTCTGTAAACCGTAATGCTGCATGATCCGTTATAACTGTTGTTTCAAAAGGTGACATATGAATATATTGACGAGCATTTTGTACAGCTATGCAAATGCCTGTCAATTCCAGATAAGTAGCAGAATACCTTGCTTGTGTGGGGGTGTATCGTTTTGAGAAGAACTCGATTGGAAACCATTTCCACGTGAGAACCTCTTTGGGCGTACTAGGTACGACTTTTAGTAAAAGATGTGCTAGTAGCAACACCTTGCAACGAGTTAGACTGCGCTGCCTAGGTCCCTACTTAATTAATTAAGAAATTCTCACGCAGCGTTTCCCATCGAAGTTGCAGCAAAAAAAAATCTTTAATGTTGAAAATATGTTTGTCTATTGTTTATTACAAAGGGTTCCTAGCCTAAGGCTATACACTTATTTTTCGGAGAACTTATATTAACATGCACATAAATGTTAATGTATAAATATGTTAACTGTGTGAGAGAAAAGGAGAGAGAGACTTCGTGTTTAATCAAGTTAACTTATGAACCTGAATTATTTCTTGTTAAATAGTTTTTTAATTTATTTATAATTTTCCTTAATATTCTCGTTTTTCTCAAATTATCGTTTTCATTTATTCATAATTTAATAATATAATATTATCGTTTTTCTCAATTTAACATTATATTTTATTTATTTCGTTTCCGTACAGTTAGGAAAAAGATTTAAAAAAAAAATTATTATTATTATTATTATTTTTTTTCTTCTAATATTTACTTATTTTATTGATTACTTTTTTGAGAAAAATTGTTTTCAAAGGGGCCGGGATCGTGCCTCCACCAATATGTCGTGCTGGTTTAGGGGGGGGGGGGGTTGATTGAATTAGGTATTTAAGGAAAAGTCGGTCATTTAGCTCAATAAAGACTATAATTACAACTTTGGCTTAATCCTAATTATGTAATCCTTAACCCTAAACTAAAGTCTCTCCTCGTGTGGTACCTTGACGTCGAGAACGAAGGGGCGACCGCTGGTTCCGAACGCGAGGGGGACTGCTTTCCGCACTGGATACGTAGACGGGGCTAATCGTCTAGGAGTCGAGGTGGTAGGAAACAATAGCGAATTGTTCTCTACCGCAGCTTTCTCCGGACTGAATTTTCTGTAGTTTGCTGCTTACTAGGAGAACTCCTGCCGTCTTAAATTTCCCGGGGGAAGGCCGCTTTGAGCCAGGTGGAGGGGACACTGGACGCTCGCTTCCTTTCCGTGGACCAAATTGAAGGAGCTCTCGGGTGGAAAACGTTTTTCCAACGACGAGGAGGTGAAGGAAACTGTCGAGAAGTGGTTTTTGAAGTTGGAGCGAAGTGTGTATGACGAGGGCATAAAAAAGCTGGTGCCCAGGCTGAAGAAATGTGTTGAAGTTGGTGGCGATTATGTAGATAAATAAGGACATATTTTTCTACATTTCCTCAAAATTTGAATAAAATATATCGTGGGGTTCCGGGTAAAAGTGAGCTAGTAACATTTTTTTCAAAATAAGCTTTTTTGTCATTCCAGTACTAAGGAACGTTGTCTACTGTGTGTTGTTGCTCAGAACGTTATCTGCAAACTGATGAATATGGAATACTTGAAAATAAATTTTACCTGCCTGACCCAAAGAGTTTTATGTGACCAAATGGCATTTGAACTCAACCACCTAACTGGATGGATTATAAATGTACTCTCGCTGGTGCATGTAAATGTGATGAATTGCCATTTGATCACTTGTACTGTGTAAGATTTGTAAGATTGCACACTGGGCTGGTGAAAATGACCAATTACAGTGATAGGTAATGGATAACCTTTTCTAACAGAAACATGTATATAATTGTTATTAAATGCTTGGCAACTCGATAAATTAACGAAAAAAAACTATAAATTCGTCAATTTCATATAAGTTTGCGACTTTTTTTTCGAAGAATTGAATTGACCAAGTGAGTAGAGCTTGAAACTCCAGGCAGGTAAAAATGATCAAATAGAGTTTTCCGAATAAACAGCTCTTATTTAATCTGAAGTGAATTTTGAAGCACGATACGAGAGGAGGGCTCTAGCGACCTGCCTACAGGATAAAGAAAAATCGAAACATAGTCGGATGAAATATCACTCAACCAGTGTTAGTACGGGGAAAATAGGTGAAACTTCAGATCGCTCACCTGTAAAATTTTGCAAATGTTACTTGGTCACTTTTACCCGGAACCCCACGATATGCATTCTTCGATTTTTACCAGCAGTTCTAACCTTAATTTCTGGATGACCCTCGTGATTTCCATGTTTTTTTAGGGTTGAGAAACCCTGATTTGTCATTGTCATGACCTGCAACTGCATCGAGGTTCCCAATTTCGAGTTGGTTTTTTCAATATTCTATCTGAGATTTAAAATTACTTGAAAATTCCGTCGTCTTTAGTGACATCTGAAGAACAGCTGTCAACGGTTTTTCAACCCCTGCTTCAAGCTTTTAATATCCTAATATCGCACTTTATTCATGTCAACATACTTGCTACTCAACTGGAAGCAACTCATCGGAAATAAGTTGTAGAACGCGTAGGAGTTGGATTGTGCATAACTCCTGGGACGCCCTGTATAACTAAAAAAGACCCAAAGTTTGAAAATTGAGAAAGCTACGGAGGAGGCATTATCTAGGAGGGGGGAGGCGAGGATATGCAATGACCCGCACGACCGCCCGGTCTTGAGGGAGGGGTTGCTTTTTGCGCCGTGTATTATCACGTATATCCCGCATCCAACCTTTTTTCGTCAAGACTTTTGGAAAAACCTCAATTTTAACAGAAAACACACGTTTTTCTGCAGTTAAACACCATTTCCTTGACTAAAAATATTTTTAAAAACCACAACGACTACTCCGTTGAGGGAGTTATGACAGTTATAATGACATAAGATAAAAAACGCGAGATATTCTTAAATCGCGAATAACTCGGAAACGAGGCCTCTGGCAAAAAATTACTAAGATGCATTTTTGGTCGGAAATGAGTTGAAGAACACGTAGGAGTAGGACTGTGCATAACTCCTGGGGCACCCTGTATACAGGGTGTTACATTTCGCGACAGTCACAAGCTAGGCGAAGATTCTACAGAAAATTGCTGATCGAAAATGCCTCCTAGCAATTTTTTTTTACACCCTTGGAATTTTTTTTTCCAAATCGATATTTATTTACAAGAATATCAATAATATAACAACTGAGCATAGGCCCATCAAGTTAATTTACACTCGTACAATAATTTACAGTTTATGGAGTTAGTAGCGCAATGGCTATACTCCGGATAGCACCCATTCACTACACTGACTCACTAATCACGTAACATCACTAGGTCCAAGGGTTTTGTCCTATCAAGCCGCCGGATGACGGTACTGTTGTCTAGGAGGTGAAGCGCTTCGGGGTTTATGTGCGCGTGAAGTCGCTGTTCATGTTTAACTGCTTGCTGCTTAATCACTTCGCTGACTGTTTCCATTTTAAGGTCGCGATGGAGGTCGTCATTACGAATGTACCAGGGGGCATTGACGATACCCCTTAGCACTTTGTTTTGAAAAGTCTGAATCATCTTAATATTAGACTTCTTCGTACAGCCCCAGAGCTGTGAACCATACGTCCACACTGGTTTCAGAACTTGCTTGTACACTAGCAGTTGATTATGTATGGAAAGCTCTGAATGCCTACCAAGCAACCAATACAATCTTCTAAATTTTATCTTCAGTTCTTCGTTTTTCTTCTTAACGTGCTCTTTCCATTTTAATTTCCCCCCTTGGAAATGCGGTTTTCTTCAGTTTCAAGATTTATCTCATTTTTTTCGACCTTACAGCATTGAAACGGCCATATCTCCCACATTTTGCGTGAGATTCAACTTTCTTGAGCGGGCGAAACGGGTGATAATCAGCTTGAAAAGGTCTAAGGCATGTGAATTTTAGCCTGTAGTAATGAAAGATGCGCCAAAGTCTAGGCTTTCCAGCGATATAACCAGATTTGAAATTCCATTTAGTTTTCTGGGAGACAAATTGCTTTTCAAGTAAGAAAAACGTGGTTTTTCACTGGATACTCCGGTTTTTCATCATGTGTTGATTCGTCTGATAAAAAAAACGCTGCAAATTCTTTCACTGGGGTTTATTCTTCAATTGGCTTGCGTTCATAATTTGAATTTCTACTAAGCTTGCCATGAACACAAGCCAATTGAATAAGAAACCCCAGAGAAAGAATACTTATTTACCCCACTAATAATATTGGTTAACATTTACCTATATATCATTAGCGTTTCATGCATATCAGAATGCTTCAATCCGTGTATCGGCCATAAACTATAAGTATCAACATCGGCTATCACTCCAGTAACCACATTCACTACAACTCGTCGCTATCGGCATCACTAGGTTACAAACAAACAATAATAAACCAAAAAACGCAAATGTTGTCACCATAAATCGGGCCATACATCGGGAATGGTTTGACCTACGGACGGGGGAAAGGGCTCATTCGATTCCTGATGGTATGTTCTTCAAATAGAGAAAAATTTAGGCCACTTTGACTTGTTTTGAGGTTTTTAGGGATTTTACGAAACTTTGACAGCCCTTAAAGGGCACTTTAAATTGAGTGAGAGAGCTGGCTCAGGAATTGGGGCGTCGTCGGACAAAGATGGATTTTTCCTGAAAATTTCAGATCTTTTGCTCCAGCAGTTTGGGAGATATCGTGCGTACGGCGTACGGCGGACGGACGGAAAAATGTTTACTGCAGATTCGGATTCTACACCCTTTGAAACGTAAACCATGAAATTTTCAGGGGGGGTTAGAATTTTTTTTTCCAGAGCGATTACAATGGTTCATTATTGAATAATAAACCAAAAGTTGGGAGTCAAACGATTTTGGACGGCACAGCGTGCCATTTACACAAATTTTCCCGAAGTTTGATAATCACCTCTAGAAACAAAGGAGCAGAACGGTTATGGATTCATAGATGATTCATCATGGGTGGATGGTGAAATATCGGAAGACTTCAGACAAAGTGGTTGGATAGACCTGGAATAAACATTCAACTCGGATTTTTCTTTAAATTATCAATGAGGCATTGTAATACATTTTACATTTTTACTGTAGATACTGTTCGAAATGTCCACCAATGTGCTCACGACATGCGACAAAACACCAGGGAGCTGGAGGCGAGCAGTTGATATCGTTTGGCAGAGGTGCCGTCTCTACATTCAGCATCAGAGCTCATAAGCGTCTGAAGAAAGCCGAGATCTCCACGATTTGACAATGAGTCCTTTTCAAGCTGATTTTTCACCCGTTTCGCCGGCTCAAAAAAGTTGATTTCCCAAGGGGGCGATAGGGTCATTGTCATGGCCCAAAAAGAATGTGTTCCTGAGTGAATGAAACGGGGATTTTCGAGAAAGTTCTTGTTTTGGTGGGAGCAGTGACTCACAAGCGAGCGAGCACACCTTTGAATCGCACTAAACGGTAGATGGTATGTTTTCTGAATGAGCGAGAACAACTGAAATAGGTTCGTACGGTTATTCAATGTAACTCACCTACTAAGTCTGATCCCAACATTTTCTTTCTATCCACTTATTATCGTGGAAGGCCGTATCACGTTGCATTTTTAAACCGACAGAAAGTCCAATAGTATTGGAAGAATCTCTGTTGAAAGTCCGAATTGTCATTGTGTGGTATGTGAAAACACACCAAAATTGTCATTCTCGTGACCGAAACCGCCACGCCATTGTTATGACTTTTATCAAATTTTAATTTCGCGGAGAGTAATGGGATACTTGAATGACTGGGCATCATAAAGACATCCAGGGTGGACAATTAAGTGTTAAACACCCAAAAACCTAGCAAAAGAAACGCTTAAATTTTTAAAATGCCAGGACCTGAAAATTGCCGGTAGTTTGAGAATCACCCTTAGAAGTTATTTAATTTCACAATTTATTTGAATGTGCTTTTCAACATTTTTACGATGGTGCCCGTTGACCTGACCTCGACGGTATTTAGTGTATCAAACAGCAATCAACACAGCAATTTTTTCACTGCATTAGCCTTTAGCGTACGTGACGACCAACTGCTAGAATCAGAAGGGTATGTCGAGTTCCAATGAAGTGATAAAGCTTCATAGAGTTCTGCGAAAGACCTCGGAAACTATTGTAATTCTTCATTATCACAGCAATCAGTCATATTCCATGTCACATGTTACAATGGGTGATGCCGGTGAACTGAAAGCAACCACTCTAGTTGCAGTAATGACAGTTCGGCAGTAGTTAATGCATCAATTCACTACGATGCACTTTCCCACCCGTCTCTAATGTGCTTTGCAACATTTTTGTGATGGATTTCAGCCATTCTCGACTTCCCTTGACAGTAGTTGGTGCATCAATACAGGCAAAATCCCACTCAGATAGCATTTCGCGTCGGTGGTGAGTGTCAATGGTCACAACTGCTACAATTGGAACGTGATGCGGCCCGTTCCAACAGCAGTTAGTGCATCATGAAGGCGCTTTTCCACTGCAATTGCCTTTCACGTAGACGACCAGTGACCAACTGCTAGGATTGGAAGGGTATGTCGGGTTCCAATGAAGTGGTAAACCTTCATCGCTTTCTGTGCAAGACCTCAGAAATCCATTGTGATTCTTCATTATCGCAGTTATCAGTCATATTACATGTCACTTGTAACAATGACGGTGAATTGAACGCATCTACTCTAGACGGCCAGCATTAATGACAAAATCCGATACCTCCGATCAGAGAATCCGGGTCTTCAGCATACCAGTCAGTCATTTCATCATTACCCATAATAGTCGATCAGTTTTATTGTCATTCTGATGAGGTAATGACATTATTATTGACCGTGTAGCGACGATGAAAGTGAAGAGTTCGAACAGGTTGAGAGGTGGAGTGGGATGGAAGAAGAGGGGAGGGGGCTAATCCGCCGTTGACCTCTCGCGGTCCCCGAGTATTGAATTTCTCTTCGGGAACCCGACGCATTTTGGAAGACAGCTGGAGGTCGGACGTCCCTTTCCACCTCCTAACTCCACCGTCCCATTTTAGACCATTTACACGGCCGTAGTAGAAGCCGTATTAGTAGATACGGCAAGGGCTCCGTCGTAGTAGAACACTATTAGTAGATACGGCGAGGGAGGAAACAAGCCAGGGCAATCCCTGCAGATAACTGTCCTTTTCTCCTTTTGTACGGAAAAGCGCTAACGACCCCCCTCCCATTCCCTTCGTGCCATCTCGTTGTTGATTCCGCGACACTCAATTTATTCCCCCGCGACACCCAATTTATTCCCATTGCGACACCCAATTTATTCCCTCCCTACCGACAAAACACCGAATATTCAGACTCCCGTGTTCCAACGCTTCTCCTAACAACGTCACCTGACAATCAGTTAAACATTCAGTACAAACTACAGCGGAATTCCATTTAACAGAAAAGGTTTCAGCAGTGCAGCATAATCGTATAAGCGAATTTTCCAAAATTATCGTATAACATCTATATACATATGCAAGAAAGTTGTATTTATAACTGAAAAACGGCTGAACTGATTTGAAATGAATGACGCGTTTGAACGGGAAAGTGAATATGGTCACCAGCAGTGGCGAAGCCTGTGGTCCTCTCTGGATTCGGCGATTACCAGACGATTTAATAAATTTAAAGAATTAGTTAATCAATTATTAGTTAGTATAATTAGTTAATCAATTGTTAAATTGGTTATT
This sequence comes from Creontiades dilutus, assembly GCA_031894815.1. Lineage (NCBI taxonomy): Eukaryota > Metazoa > Arthropoda > Insecta > Hemiptera > Miridae > Creontiades > Creontiades dilutus. The sequence continues at coordinate 215,368 of JAVIWC010001254.1, read as the reverse complement.
TGGTTAATTATATACGTAGACAGCGAATATCGTTGCTTCGGAAAACAAATTGAATATCGCGCACAAAACTTGCCGAAGTTGGCATTGTAATATAAACTCCTAATTATCTGACTCGTTGCCTTTGTTCCTCGATAACAAAGCTACTCATTTCAGAGGGTTCTCCAAAACTGAAGGGTTTCCCGTGCTGATGTCTTTATGTTTCCTTTGGTACGTGAAATTTCCGCTGCTGAAGGGTTTCCTACGAATTCACCTCGCGGAGAACGCTTGTTTTGTTTGTGGTCTTGATTCGGGGAAGTTCTGTAATCATCGTTTTGGGGAAAAGGGCTGGTTAGCATTTAAAATCCCCTGCTCAATCGGATGTGGCACATACCCGTGGCTTCATCGTACCAGTACCCGGAATCTATAGATCAGGTATCGGCAACCGTTGACATGTTGTGGGCCAAACGTTATTGCCAAATACATTCGTAGCAGTGTTCCTAATTTTTAGCGATACATATCATACATGAAATAGAACGACAATATTATTATAATAAAATGTATTCAAATGACAAAATCGAACGAAAAAAACACTGCAAATTGTTTCACTGGGGTTTATTATTCAATCGGCTTGCGTTCATGATTTGAATTTCTACTAAGCTTTGGAGTCTGCGTGTTTCACAGGATGGGGCGATTATTGAATTTCAGGAGATACACATGGAGCACGTGAATCTGTTCTCGACCAAAATACCTATTTGGGTTGATCAGTTGATCATATTTGTGTGCCTCCTGAAATTCAATAATCGCCCTATCCTGTGAAACACGCAGACTCCAAAGCTTAGTAGAAATTCAAATCATGAACGCAAGCCAATTGAATAATAAACCCCAGTGAAAGAATTTGCAGCGTTTTTTATTGAACCTCAATACCCCCCCCCAATAAAAACATCTATAATTTATCAAGTCCTTTGGCACTCGTATTGCGTTAAAACTTCCCCGAATCCAAATTTAAACGATGTAGCTAAATGTAGACAGATGTAGAGGGGGCACACAAATATCATCAACTGATCAATCCAAATAGGTGTTGTGGATGAGAACCGATTTACGTGGTCTATGCATATCTCCTGAAATTCGATAATCGCTCTATCACCTGTAAAACACGCACACTCCGAAGCTTAGTGCAGATTCAAATCACGAACGCAAGAAAATTGAATAAAAAACCCCAGTGAAAGAATACTTATTTACCCCAAAAATAATATTGAATAATAAACCCCAGTAATAATACTGAATAATATTTACTATATATTATCAGAATGCCCGTGTATCGGCTACTAACTACACTACAAGTATTCACATCGGCTATCACTCCAGTATCCACATTCACTACAACTCGACGCTATCGGCCGGACATCACTAGGTTACAAACAAACAATAATAAACGAAAAAACGCAAATGTTGGCACCATAAATCGGGCCATACATCGGGAATGGTTTGACCTACGGACGTGGGGAAGGGCTCATTCGATTCCTAATGGTATGTTCTTCAAATAGGAAAATATTTAGGCCGATTCGACTAGTTTTGAGGTTTTCAACGAAATGTTCGAATGAACCGAGATGTCCAAAAACGAATTGTTGCTGGTTGTAGGATGTACTTTGCTTCCTTAAAGTTCTTTAGATCGCGCCTATTATCTACAAGAATCAAATGGAAGCTGTACCGCACCCTGATCCGTCCAATTGTTACGCATGGTTGCAAAGTATGGACACTAACAGCTAAAGATGAAAATGCTCTGTCCTCCTGTCTTTGAGACGAAAATTCTTCGTCGTATGTTTGGGAAGTTACATGGAGGATCCGCCGTAACGAGAATTGGACCTACTAATAGAGGGAGAGATTGTTGTTCGATTGATTAAAGCACATTCATTAGGATGCTTGATTACTGGATTCCAAAGAAGGTACGAGCCATAGAATGGACAAATTATTGTTGACCCCGGATCTTTCCCTGTGTTCAAATAAATGTATAAAAACATAAAATATATACCTATCGATCAGCATGTCTATAGTGAATGTATTAAATGTTGGGTAAATATTATTTTCAATAATGAACTTTGTGTTTCATTATTTAAAAAAACGCTGCAAATTCTTTCACTGGGGTTTATTATTAATTTGGCTTGCATTCATGATTTGAGTTTCTACTAAGCTTTGGAGTGTGCGTGTTTCATAGGTGATAGAGCGATTATTGAATTTCAGGAGGCACACAAATATGATCAACTGATCAATCCAAATAGGTATTTTTGTTGAGAACCGATTTACGTGGTCAATGCATATCTCCTGAAATTCAATAATCGATCTGTAAACTGTGAAACACGAACACTCCAAAGCTTAGTAGATATTCAAATCATGGTTGTGAGCCAAATGAATAATAAACCCCAGTGAAAGGATTGCGTTTCATGCATATCAGAATGCTTCAAAACGAGTATCGGCTATAAACCCTTTAAGGAGTTCACTCCAGTATCCACATTCACTACATCACTAGGTTACTGCGATTAAAAAAAAAAAAAAAAAAAAAAAAAAAACTCGTGTTAGTTTTGATTGCAGTGATTGCCTAGTGATGTAGTGAATGTGGATTCGAACGTTGGCACCATAAATCGGGCCATACGTCGGGAATGGTTGGAGCTACGGACCTGGGGAGGGGCTCATTCGATTCCTCATAGGAAGTTCTTCAAAAAGTAAAATTTAGGCCGCCTTCGACTTTTTTGAGGTTTTTAGGGATTTTACAAAACTTTGACAGCCCTTAAAGGGCACTTTAAATTGAGTGAGAGAGCTGGCTCAAGAATTGGGGCGTCGTCGGACCAACATGGATTTTCCTGAAAATTTCCTCCAGCCGTTCGGGAGAAATCGTCCGTACGGCGTACGCAGATTTATTGCAGATTTGGATTCTACACCCTTTGAAACGTAAACCATGAAATTTTCATCGACTTTTCAAAATACAGTGCAGGCACCAATGGCAACAATGGCACGACGCGTACCCTCCAGGGAGATTTATAGCTGCATCTTCCCGACAATACCAATAACACCCTGGTACTCTCATCCCGGTTTCAATGGCCCACCCAAGACGTTCTACTAAGCGATAACGCGATTGAGAAGTGGTGTTGCGGTTATTAAGTCATACTTACACCGTATAGGCCAGGAGGAAAGCGAACTATGCACGACCTGCCTAGTGGAAGAGACTGCAGAACATCTAATCATGGAATGCTCCAAGTATACCCACCAACGAGAACACTTGTTTGACAAATGGAACAAGGAACTCAATCAACCCTACAACTTCAGCCTTGCACTTCTTTCTGGACTTCCGTCGGTCTACCTACCGTTATTCACTTTTCTACAGACAAGCGAACTAAAACTGTGATAATTCAACATCGAATACCCTGTTACTATATATTATGAAAATCATAATACTGATAATGTAACATACAAACTATTGATTAACGAAATCCAACGTATGTTTTCTGTATAGTTAAAATTTTAACTGATGCCAAATAAATAATAAATATAATAAAATAAAACTCGGCGCTCCGCGCCTCGGAACAAAAAGCCCCCTGACCCCCTTTTGCTTTTATTTAGAGACTACTGCCACAAGTATAGGAACGTAGAATACGCTTTAGCCTCGATTGAACGCTGAACGTTCAACGATGATCATCGAACGTTCATTGTTGAACCGAAGGACGATTCGCGAACGACTGAAACTCCGATTTACATAAATAAAATGACTCACTTCAAACGGGTTTGTCGCAACTACTACACATAGATGTAAATATTCTTATGTTTATTGGTCTCGCGTCACCGTTTTCGTTCCTGGATACCATACCCTTTTTCGTTCCACTCCCGCGTGACACTTTTCGGCTAGTTAGTCCATGGCTAAAGCGTATTCTACGCTAAAATGTGACACACATCCAGATTGCCGCTGTAAGAGACGCTAACTAGTGAAGTTTTACTCATTGTTTTGGGGAAAGGGGATGGTAAACATTTAAAAACATCTGTCCGAATGGGTGTAGTACATAATCATAGCTTCCTCATATTGGTAGCCGGAATACATACCGGTACGATGTGGGGTTCGACCCCGAAAATCTGTACAAATACGACGTATATTCTCATTCAATCAGCAATCAAAAACTATTAATTTGATCGCTTCCTAACATTTAAAAACTGTTCTAATAGTGGGTGTGGGTAGTGGAGTGACCACATTCATTCCGAATCTCTTAATTTGGAGCGTAATATCTGTTTATTCTCGTCAGAAACGTTTCGTCCCGCAGCGGGGACTTTCTCAGTCTAACTATGTATGACTACTAGCATACTTTAGGCATTGAAATGGTGGTGGCACCACACATCTCTTGTTTGTTTGTTACTTTTAGTTTTGTAGTTGACGTTAAACTGTTCACTCCTCCCTGTCCATGTACTCAAGTTGGTCATATTCTCTATTGCTTAGTTGTTTGATCTCAACTGCGTTAATTAGTTAAACAATTTTGTTTTGTTATAAATATCAAAAAGGGGAGAGAGGAACTGCAGCATAAATTAAAATTATTGAATGAGTGTCTGAGGAAGTCCCCGCTGCTGGACGAAACGTTTCTGACAAGAATAAACAGATATAACGCTCCAAATTAAGAGATTCGGAAAAACTGTTCTATACATCGATGCCAAACTACAGTGAACATTTGTAGGCGATGAACATGAACAGTAAAATCATGTACATCGACGTCACTTGTTGATCAACATGTGCCTACTGGATGTTTTAAATTCCAATGTTTAAAGATTACTTATAATTTTTAATGACTAACTTGCCTCAGAGATTGACGCTTTTACCCTATGTTTCTCATTATTCTTTGTGTTTCATTAAAAAGAACTCGTAATGGAGCACATGTGACAGACATCCAGGTTCCCTCTGTACGGAAGAGGCTCTAATTAGCCCCGGCCCTTTTGACGGAGAGAGAAACCAACAGGAAAAAACTAACAAAAAGAAAACCTTCCGCTTCAAAGGGTCTCTCCCCCGAAAAAACTGCGAGGAAACGAGGTTTGTGCGATTCCAGTCTACATCGCAGTGATGAATGGGGGGCGTCTCACAGCCGTTTCGACGTCGGCGGATCTCCCCTCGAAGCCCCGATAGTAATTTATACTCCTCCTGAAGAGATTTGATCTGAAAAGGAAAGATCTCCTCGGCTTTTTTTCTTCTAAGAGAGAACGGATGGGATAGTTTCCAAGGGTTGGACCGCCATAGCCGTGGAGCAGCAGTAATCTAACCGTTTGGAACACAAAACCTGAAAATTCTCCTTCTTATCGGAATTGAACGAGGAACAGATTTTTTTCTGAACAGCTTATTCTGTAATCCGGCAAACTCCCTGTAGAGCAACTATGGACAAATAATTATCAATAGCCCTCTTTGTCCCAAAATATTTCCTTTCAACCCTGCACGTCCTGAATGTGCCTATTGGAGTGTACGAAGATTGAAACATTATCGTCTTAGCCGTAAAATGGGTGTCCAGCTATTTCCTATTTAAGCCCTCAGTTACTGCCTCCGAGTCTACCTTTATGCTACTGTTGCTTTTTCGCTTTCGGGATGTAATATTTTTCTCAAAGACCAAAATTTCTTCTTGCATTTACCGTTTTAGACTATTCTGAATAACGTTCGTTTCGTACTAAATCACTTGTTGTGGGAACCCATTTCAATAAAAACGGAGTAAGATAGAAAGTTGTCTATATTTCCACGAAAATGAAGAGTTACACAGTTGAATCGATTTCGGCGTTTAGGTCATCATCAGTAACTAACATGAACTTGATTAGTTCATGTCTGTTCGTGTCTGTCTGTCTATTTTTGGTGTGTTGTGTGTGCGTATACGTTCGTGTGTCCGCAGATCCTTGTAACAACAGCTCACACGATAACAGATCACTAATTCCTAAATTTGTCATCCGATTTCGATGAAGTTTTCAGAGAACGTGTCATTTTCTCAGGTTCTAGCCTGATTTCTCAGATAGCCGAGGGAGAACGGTTTAACAGCGATATATAAATTTCAATACGATAGAATCCTTTTCGCTATATAATCAGCGTTACAGACCTGTAATGCTAACTAACTAACTGACCAACTTTATGTAGGAGTTGACGTAGTCAGAACATGTGCCGCGGCGTTTATGTGCCGAGAATCGTAACAAGTTTATAATCAACATGTTTCGAGATTACCTTAACATTTCAATAGATCTATCCGTTTGTTATCTATACGAGGAAGATATTTACCGCTTCTAAATTGGCAGTCGTTGTTCTGTTTCTATCCGTGTTCTGTTAGAACGATTAAATTAAATTTTCATTTGTTTTGTCTCATTGTAACCGAAGTAGGGTTACAATTATCCGAGATGCTTAATCTTGTGGATGGAAATGGAACGGTTGAATGGTTTGGTGTGAAGGGTAATTGTTTCAGATTCGTTCCGAAATTTCGGTGGAACTTCGTACTGAACGCCAAAAGCATCCAGTGGATGCCATGTAGGTTAGCTTTACTCACGAACGAGAATTTAGCCCAAAACGAGGAGTTGTTCAACCATATTACTTCAAAGAACTTCGGTTCCAATACTCACCCTGGTATCGCTTCAGATCTGATGAGAGATACCGTAGACAAAATGTTCAGGTGAGGCAGAGTTAAGGGTTATATGTCCAAGGTTCTTATTACTATGTTTTTCGATACTACTTTCGCTCAATGTTCAAAAATATCCAAATCGGGGAATTAGTGGAGGCCCCTTTTTACCACTAAAGCCATTCTTAAATGAGGGCGGTTAAATGAAATTTGTTATTTGGGGGAGAATGATGCCCTGAAGCTGCTGGCCCATCCACCGGGCACATCTGCTAAAACTCTGGGAGCTGAGGGACTGAGCAGGGTAATTTCAACAGCGAGGGAGTTATAATCAAGATCCTCAAACGATATTTGAAGCTTGAATGCAACAGGTCTTAAACGCTTGGTGAACCCTTTCAACTTGGCAGATGTTGCTCCGTTAAATTCCAAAAAAATCGAGGATTACTAATAATTGATTACTTGAATCACCAGCGCTTTAAAAACGGGCTGATGGCTGGTACATAATCCAATTCTCCGGAGTTCCGCTTTATAATTCCCAAGACCCGCATGACAAGGCGAGGTATGGTCCGAGAACGAGAGACGACAGTCGAGAAGCACTTCCAAATCGCGCACGGTAGTTTCCCGTCTGAATATGAATTCACCAATCAAACCACCTGGGCAAGGAGGAAGGTCGTGATTGACCACTTCGGCAGGTTGACAGTCAAACCAATCAGTCGGCACCAACGTGTGAGGGTGTTGAGAACCTCCTGAAGCACCAAACAGTCTGAGGGTGATTCAATATTGCGGAACAATGTCTGATCGTCAGCGAACACAAGAAACTTTGAATATTGTTTGAACATTGTTAATAACTAGCAGGAAGAGTAGAGGAACCAAATGGGATCCCAGCGGTTCTCCTGATGTGGCAAAGAATCGTCTTGGCACAATGTCCCTCAGACAAACCAGCAATGGTCCATTTATCAGTTAATTGTCCATCCTCCCCAGCAGGCTCCCAAACACCCCAATCCCGTTCCGCCTAGATAGGACAGCCTAGTGAGAGAGTCGATCCAAGAATTTAGAAAAAATAGTAGAAACTGGATTTATATGGTGTCCTCGTCGAAAGCCCAGAGAATAAACTCTTGGAATTCAAGAAGGTTGATTGTTGTGGATCTCTTAAGTTTGAATCCATCCTGGTTAGGGGTAATGCAAGCAGAAAACGTAGGGGTTATTTGCTCACATATGATTTTATCAAAGATCTTGAAAGAGATTGAAGTTACTTGTCTGAAGTGCTCCACAGTTGATCTATCTCCACCCTTGTGGATTGGATTGGGGAATATTCACTCAGTCAACGATTTGTTGAACAAAAGGGTCAAAGATTTTGCAAGGCTTTAGGAGGACGACGTTATCAAGGTCTGCTGTATACTGTCAGTTCCTGTTCACTTTGAACTGTCAAGGCTTTCAAGTGCAGCAGCTATTTGTCAATAACCTCTGATGCGCCCAAAGACTCGACATCCAGGGATGAAAAAAACTTAATAAGAGCAAATAGATCGGCGATTGAGTTCGGATCATGTGCTGACAAATCAAAGTGCGTAGTATGCATAGTAAATCATTAGATTCCGGTAGTTAACATGATTCCAGAAAACCCAGATATCTTCGTAAATGGATTTTCGAATAGAGTCAACAAGGATAATCTACTGGGATCTGGATAACTCGTTACTCCTTGCTCTAATAGACGAGTAAGTATGATGCTCGCTGTGCACCAGTGAAGCTTGCAGGGAATGGGGTATTCTGCATTCAGATTGGTTGAATGTTTTGGTGTTTAAAGCTGGACCTTGTTGATAACTACAAGACCATTCACTGTTCGGTAGATGCTGGAGCAATCGTGCTTCGTATGGTTCAGACATTAAAGTGCAGATCAGAGCAGCAATGACGTCCGTGCCTCGGCACTGCTTCCGTTTCCACGCTTGACCTAGGGGCTGGAGCGACGAGCTTAGCTTGCAACTCGTTTTATTTTCCGTGTCTTTGATCTGATAAGCTCGCATGGACTTCCCTCGCAGCTACTTATCCGGCTGTTTGAGGCTTTGAAATAAAATATTCATCGGAATACGCATTAGGTCCTCCCCAAAAGCCGGGTCGTACACGACCATTGAATAAGACAGCCTTCTCCTGTTACGAAGAATATTATCGATTTAAATAGGACCCTGCTCTCTTGGCGGGAGCCGCCCAAACGGTTATTGCTAGTGGGAATAGGTGCCCCAGGATTATGGAAATGACTTTGCGCAGTTATCGGGGATTTACCTCTCAACCCGGTACGGAGGTAACGTTGCCCTCCGCCGGTAGTGTGTGCAAAGTTATTCAGGCTCCGTTTTATTCTGAGCACGTGGCCGACAACTTCGTTGGGTCATTCGATAATCCACGGAAAAAGCGTCCCCTACATCAATAGACTTCACTCTACGAACTTCACATAATTTCAAGTCAGAACTCATTAATCAAACCACACATTACATCTCATCATTTTCTTACTCACAATGGTATGGATCCGCACTTTTGACTACAGTAATCATTTCTCAAATTTAAATAAACATACCAACTGTGTAGTCAACGAAAACTAAGGTAACTCATCCGAAATAATTTTTGCTTGGTTTACTCCAATCTGGTCATCATGTGATTCCGAATACGATTCTATTGAATTTGATTCATGCAACAAACGCTGCAAATTATTACAGAAAGGTTTATTACTTATGTGTTCCCTTCTACGTCCTAATCAATAGATTAGACGCAGTGTGAGGTGCATTATCTGAACTCGGCGTTTCCAAATCGTATAATTGTATCCTATATGACTTAGAGAGAGATCCATTCATACTTCACCTACGTTGATCAATTAGAAAGTTCATCAATGCGAATGCACAACTTGTAATTGACTTCTAAAAGGTACCATAGACCAAATAGATGATATAGCTATTAAAACGACAAAATTTTACGCCGACAACACGAGCTGATGTCTTAATACCTACAATGGTGAAATATATTGCATATACAGGGTGTCTAGTAAAATTATGGGACAAACTCAGGGAATCGATTCTACGTTTAATTTGCAATCGAAAGTGTCTCATAGCATTTTTCGTTTAGAGGCTTTGTTTTCCCGCAATTTAATTTTTAAGATTTTTTTTTACTTTTCAGACCTTGTCCCATTAAAACAGCCGTAGCTCCCTTAATTTTGGTCTAAACGTGAAAGAACATGAAATGTCCTATTACCCTGATATAAAATTTAATTTTTTTTCAATTTTTAGATATTCCGTATTGGTGAAGAAAATGGCCAAAGTTCAAACCTTGAAAATTTTTTAAAAGTCACCGTTTTTCTTTCGTTTTTTTCGCTATCTGTAGGGAGGTTTATCGTCAGGCACTCCTCGGGAAAAACTTGCCCAGACACTCGGCTTTCCAATGGTATACTCGTTTTTATGTTTGGACGTCTTTTTCGAGGAAAAAAAATGAGTTTGAATGAAAGAAAACGAGGTTTTTTTTTAAAGAAAAATCGAGCTGTTCATGATTTTGAAACTTGGCGGTTCGGGTCAAGTTATTTTCGTATTCTACATGATTTTTCACGCTGAATCGAATGGTGATACTCCCAATCCTCTCAGGCAATCCCAAAATAACGTATCGGGTCTCGGGTTTTATTAAATTGCGAGAAAACGAAGTTTCTAAACGAAAAATGCTGGGAGACACTTTCGATTGCAAATTAAACGTAGAATAGATTCCCTGAGTTTGTTCCATAATTTTACTAGACAACCTGTATATAAATTTACGTTCGAGTGCGCCATTTGAGTCCCATTGCAGCCTCTCTCATCTGCAAATAGAATTAGTCAGCGAATTCAAAAACATTCATCGTTACCGCACACTCTGCCAGTTTAACTAGGAAATTAGTCTAAGGAACACATCTCCAGAAATTGGGTGAGAGCAGCCAGTCCTTCGTTGTGAGGAATTTCTGTGTACCAGGAATTCACATTTATGGTGGTAGTTTCTCTCAGTAGGGTCATAAAATGTTCTGTGGCCTTAACGAAAGACGGCTGGCATCGTACGAGAGGTTAAAGTTTGCATATGCAGAGGCCCGTTCTGTAACACGAAGCATGCAACAATTCGTCGACCTGGTGGAGGTTGGTCATGGAAAGAATACGATTTGTGGATCTTTGGGGGAAGATAGAAGTCAGGACATTTTGGCTAATTTAGAACTAAAAGGTCCATATCTCTAGAGCTCAGCCCTTCCCTCCCTCTATTTATTTTGATGCAGCTTGAGGTCGTTATCTATTGGCTCATAAAATTTCTGATCAGACTATTGTCTCAATGATTCCTGATTGTAGTGTACGGCGTGTATGATCACAACAGTTGATCGCTTTTCTACTGGCATGATCTTAAGTGATGAATTAGATTTCAAAGATTTGAGAGTATGAGATTTTCGGTCAAGCTATCCCTTGGAGAAAGAGAGTTCAAGAAGTTGGCACTTGACGTACGTTGAAGCAGTTCAACCTTTCAACAGGATGTGAGGGTGGGAGTCTCGATGAAGGCGGGAATTTCTGATCGAAGTCAGAGGGGAATTTACGTACGTAAATTGGTTTTTCGCGGATTTGAAGAACAAATTTCTCGCATCGAGAGAGAAAAATCCGATCATATAAAAACGGTTCATTGATTATGTGCATATGGGTCATTATCTGGGGATAGGTGTAAACTGGTCTTCATAAGATTTCTCATATTCTGGTTGAACTTGCATACCTTTTGAAAATTTCCCATCATAGTGTCAACTATCTAGCAGACTTCTGCTCGAACATCATTTTTCAAAATCATTATTTACTATGTTAAATAAATGCATTAACATCGAAATTCTCCGTACTCACCACGTCACATGAGTACAGACGCTATTTTCAAAGTTTAACAGTTATTCAGGAGATGACAGCATGCGTTTCGGGATTCCTTGAGAGGCTTGGAGCAACGATTTACTGTCAAAAATATTCCCCTATGATCATCTAAACAGTATATTCGTAGAAATATAAATGATTTTCTCACCATATTTGTGTGTCGCAAGAATTTTTTCCCTCCCTCATGTGAATTCCAATGATGGCGCCAAAAGTTTGTTGGGGCCCCAGGCTCTGTTTTGAAGTTTCCTTAAGTTGGTATTAGTTTAGTAAGACTTTTGCCTCATTTTCGGACGGTTAATGATGTTAAAAGCACCTTCCAGGATTAAAAAAAAGCTACTGCAAGATGGAAAATACATGTTCCATGTTTGAAATGAAGCGAGATGTACTGGTGTTAAGTGAAATACATCATCTTGTTACTGCTCTCTCCCTCTTGCAACCACGTCCTCCAACTTGGAAACGTAAATTGCTGACTCTATCCATTTTCGAATCCATTTTCACATGCAAGGGGAATTGTAGGTGGAACTCTCATAGTTAGTAGGGCTCAGTGAGGGAGGTAGGTAGGTAGATATATATCTACCTCCATTATCACTAAGCCGACTAAGTGATTCGAACAACTCTTGAGTCAAGTGGTCTTCATTCCCCCTCGTTTGTCAAGGGCTTAGGCAGCGCTCTGCTACTCAATTCTCCCCTTCCTCATATGTGACCTTCAACTACATACATCCAATCGTAATGAGCCCCCTTTATCTATAGCGAGAACAATTTCGCAGCGAGCTGATAACTCTAAAACTTGGTCTGAAGTCTAAATTGGTCCAAAGAGCTTCAAATTTTGTTACATGCATCAAATCATCAAACAAGTTGTCTTCGGTTAAACTGCTTTCCTTGTATGAAATAGCAACCAGTCTCAAATCTCTGATTAGTCCCCTAGCTGCCGATTCACAAGAAAATGTATTGAGTATATCATTGGAGCTAATATATATTTTGTCATTTTCTCCTAGAAAGTAAAGTCATTGTTCAAGTTAAATATGATGTTTTCAAACTTTTGTAACGGAAATTTGTTTTGCTGCATCGGTAACGATCGAAATTTGTTGGTTTACTTTTCAAGTTACGCACATTAAAAAAAAAAAAAAACCTTCTATCCGCCGTCCGATGCTTTTCTGATAGCCCTCCAAAGCGAATCAACAGACTACAAGAACTGGACGCTATAACCAGAGAGAAAAATGGCTCCAGGATGATCTGGAAATTTCATCTGAGGACATGACACACATGACAGAGTTGCCAAAATTCTTGTAAGAGAGGAGCATTGGACCTCTGTACTTGTCTATGTCGAAGGCATCCTGCAGACAAAGATCACCCAAGAACGGGAGAGACAAAAAAGGCTGTCTAAGGACAGAGAGGATTACAATACAGGATAGGAATACATCCTAAGTATTTGGCCTGAAGTAGAGTGTTAAGAAGTGGCCGAGTCCCGACGTGAGAAAGGAAGGCGAGGGTTTAATGGTAGCTTTTCAGGTCCACTTGGTAACACACGTAAAAATCCAATGGTAAAATAAAAATACAGGCAAAAAGAATACCTACCTCAGCTTGCCCTCAACTGAATTGAAGCTTGAGAGATGGCGTTATGGATCGTATAGCAGCAACCGTGCTATTTGGGCTGTTGCCAGGCTCGCATCCCACCAGCTACCTGTTAAAGTGCAGTCTACCTGACCGATCTCTTCATTGATGAGCTAACGGATGATCGCACAACGCCAACTCACTTTAGTAGCTAAGGTGGGAACTAAACATTGTCATCACAATCATCATCAGAAATTGGAACCATACAAAGTAGTAGTTGACTGATTAGATCATAATGAGAGTCCCCGATTCCTAAGTTTTTTGGCAATCCTCACATGTAAAATGAGGCGCAAGAGGCTTGTCACGATTTCTCACCGGTACACCTAAATAGGATGCATTGGCTTCACAAGTAATAATGTTTGAGTTCAAAGCGACTTTTACAAACTCACAGAACATGTAGCGGAATTCGTCAGAACCGCCAAAAATGTGTTCTATACCAAGTGACAATGTGAAAAGGACACTGCTCTCACCAACAGTCAAATTATCTTGATTTTAGGAGTTGTCAAAAATCTCCCTCACTGTTATAGGTTTACAATGCTTGTAAATGATTGCCGAAAATCAGGCTTTGATAAAGAAAGATAAATTCAAGCTTGGAAGTTCTCCAGATTCTCATTCTCTAAGATTGCTTGGCAAGGTCAAGTTCCACTTCTTTCTTGGTGAGAAGTATTGGTTAAAACAAATTTGTCAAAGGCTCATTTGTTCTCCATAATTCTAGATTTTGTTAGAAAATTGTCGGTTTTGTTCTGGAAAATCTTATGTATCGATTGTGAGATTTGGGAGTGGTGGCAATCGACTCAGTGTTGAGAAAATACTTCGCCCGCGATGTCTAAGTCTTTTTAGTCATGCAGGTTTGCTAATTCCATAACAAAACCCTCAAATGTTCCTAAAAATACAAATTTTTCCGCATTAAAACTCAATTTTCTCAACAAGGTTCAACTTGAAACAATAGAACCAGACCCAAAAATCTTGTTGGGTTCTGTTATTTATTTGAACTCTTAAAAAACAGACATCGTATTGACATTTTTTGTATTAGTAGAACTTGGGATCTAAATGGTCTATCGCGAGTGATCATCAGTTTTGTGAGTAGAATGTGGCGATGTTACTTGCTGCTAAATTGACAGTGTGTGAGGGAGTTAGAACTCCCTATATGTCTACGCTTTTCAAGTTGTGTTGAAAATGGAAATAAAAAGTTTCGGAAAAGAATTCGAATGAAGGCATTTGTAATTTAAGCAGGCCGAAACTCGAGAACCAGCATATAACTAATATTACTTCAACGGTCGATAATCGAAACCGTATATATGCATGAAGAAAAACTCGATCAAGAACAAAGTTTTCCGTGATTGAAACTTCAATTCCGTGCACAATATCGTGTCGAGGGCTCCAGGTCATCGAAGAGGTTGAAACAATCTCATTTATTGACATTTCCCCGAGTTCACGATGTTTATCGATTAGACGGCGATCTCTTCGGTCGAGGCTTGGCGAGGGGGCTCCCCTAACTCCTAACTCTAACTCTAACCTAGTTTTCCCGAAATGGGCAAATCTTACCCTCCAGACCGCCGACCCGAAACCGTCAGAAGTTAAGGTACCTTAAAGTTAAGGTACTAATGTAAATGTTAAATATTCAAACTCTAAGTAGCTGATTGGTTGACTCACCCACTGACTTACTAATATAAAGTACTGAACTGGCAGGCCTCCTCGGGGAAAAGTAATGGTACCCACTTAATCGACCCGGCTAAGTTCAGAAAAAACGCTGCAAATTCTTTCACTAGGGTTCATTATTCAATTTCATTCATTTCGATTGCATTCATAATTTGAATTTCTACTAAGCTTTGGAGTGTGCGTGTTTCACAAGTGGTAGAGCGATTATTGAATTTCAGGAAGCACACAAATATGATCAACTGATCAATCCAAATAGGTATTTTGGTAGAGAACAGATTTACGTGCTCTATGCATGTCTCCTGAAATTCAATAATCGCTCTATCATCCATGAAACACAAACACTCCAAATCTTAGTAGGAATTCAAATCATGAATGCAAGCCAAATGAATGAAATTGAATAATAAACCCCAGTGAAAGAATTTGCAGCGTTTTTTAATGGTTTTATGGCACATACTGCATACTGCATTTTGTTTTGTCTTGGGCCTGGGTTTGTCTGCGGGGCAAAACGTTTCCCTTGTGTCCAAGCGTGTATACCATATTCATATGGGGCAAAACTTTTCCTACCGATAGCGTGAAACGAACCCGAGGACCTGTGGTTGTGAGTCACTCACGAAACCATTGCACTACGGGTTTGTTTTACTTAGTTTATTCATTAAATTGAATAATAAACCCCAGTGAAAGAATTTGCAACATAATATCATGCCATACATCGGGAATGGTTTGAGCTACAGACCTGGGGAAGGGCTCATTCGATTCCTCATGGAAAGTTCTTTAAAAAAGTCCATATTTAGGCCGCCTTGATTTTTTTCTTGGGGTTTTTATGGATTTTACAAAACTTTGACAACCGTTAAGTGGCACTTCAAATTAAGTGAGAGAGCTGGCTAAAGAGTTGGGGTGTTGTCGGACCAATATAGATTTTTCCTGAAAATTTCAGATTTTTTGCTCCAGTCGTTTGGGAGAAAACGTGCGCACTTTACGGCGGACGGACGGAACAATTTTGGTTTATTATTCAATAATAAACCATTGTAATTGCTCTTGAAAAAAAAAAATTCTAACCCCGCCTGAAAATTTCATGGTTTACGTTTCAAAGGGTGTAGAATCCAAATCTGCAATATAAAATTTTCCGTCCGTCCGCCTTACGTACCTTAAATCGGATTTCCATAAAAGCAGTTTTGAAAAACCTCATTTTTTTCTGTCCATTCCTTTTGCACAATTCTACAAAAATTCCCTAAATGTTTATGTACAATGGTGAAACTGAATGGAATATACATATGTTGTTATATAAATGTGTGTTTTTTTATCAACGTTAAATCAATGTATAGTATTTCGAAACTAAAGAAGTAAATTTAGAACACTCCGTGACTTCAAAGCCAAGGAAAAAGGGAAAAAATGAAATTAATTGACTCAAGTTTAGTAATGCCAGTTCTGGCAAAATTCGCCCTCGGAGCCCGTGATTCTATTGGGAGGGTTAAAGCTGGTTTACCCGGTGAGGGGTGCGCTTTCATCATCATCTCACAAATGTTCTCTGAATTGTCTATTTTTTCCTCCAATGTTTTCATAATTGGGTACTTGCCCGTTTAAACGGGAACAATAAAACCGTAACAATAAAAGACCTACGGGCTCGGTAGAAAATTACAGTATTTTTAGCGAACAAAGGGCCAACTACCCAGAAGTCTGTAGGTCTTTCAATAGCACGTGTCCTCTCCGCTGTTCCACGTGATGTACAACTCAATTCCGTCCAAACGTGCCTCGTAATGTTTTATTTAAAGAGGCTTCGTTTCCAATTTATTTCACTTTCAGGGTTTGTTGTTTTATAGAGGTGTATAATCCGAAAATCGATTTTAAACAATCCGTCCATCCGCTGTACGGTTGTTTAAGACAGAAAATCGCCTTTGCAATTTTTCGGGACGCTCGAGCTTATTAAATATTATTTACCAATAAGTTGTATTGCAAGTGAATGGAATGACAACACCACGTCCTAATTCAAGAGTAGAATAGCCGAAATTTAGGTAAATGAAATACCTAAATTTATAACCAGCCCCCATGTAAGTTGGTACCCCCTCCCCAAAACAATAATTTAAAACAATATTAGAGCACTGTCATTGTCATTTATAGATTTTCAGTTAGTAAAACGAAACAAAATTTTAATTAATTAATTTGTTCATTATTATTTACGTTCTATCTAGTGATGTAATATATTTTGTGAATGTTCACGTTAGAAACTGTTTCGATAAAGTGTACCCCCCAAAAATGTTCTTGAAACCCCCCCAATAATTTCATAGCGCAGTCTGCGTCTTAGCCCTCTCCCCCCTTGTAGCCACCCCTGTACAATAAACACATACATAAGCATCATTGTCCACAACGCAAAATTCGAAACGTCTGAAGCACAATTCCACGAAAATTATATCTGCTGACACGATCCTTACGTGATACTACGCGAATCCAAGCACGTTCACACACGTGTTTCCTCTTCGAATTCTGTCAAAATTTTAGCCCCTAGGAAGAGCGAACGGATGAACGTAAACCAGTGCAGGTCGGCTCATTCGATTCTTTGAAGGCCATCTATCAACGACGAACATAGGAACAACGGTGTTCGTTGGAAAGCTTCAAATGATTTTTGAAATTTCAGCCCTTCGCTTTCACCCTTTGGGATTGACAGAAAACTTTGCCCAAAATTTAGTCCCAACTAGACCCAAAATGTGATTTCCGTCTCCAGTTTCATTAACTTTCATTCAGTAGTTTCGGACGGCGCACAGTGAAAAATATGACCGATTTGGGTGGACAAAAGTCAAAAGTTTGGAATTTCTTAGTCCTTTACCTTTTTATCATTAGTTAGTGAGACACTTAATACTAATATTTCCCGCCATACCGTGTTTACAAACAAATAGTAAAGGAGTGGATCATTCATGTTTACACAAGTGCCCAATGATCTGCAATGGAATTATCTTTGTCGATGGCCATTCATTATGTTCAAGGCGTGTATTTCGCAAAATTTTAATGCTTTTGTCTAACACTGGACATTGCTGAGACAGGTAAGACAATACATTTCTACATTCATTATTGAATATACATTGCATTCAACCTGTGGATTTAATTTAACAATTTGTAAATGTATGCCCCTATTCAATAGCGAAAAACTATATACCCCCAAGTTACCCCAAGGATTTGTTTGCAGGATTTGTTTCATCAATTATTCTAGTCTTTAAATGTTGCAAAGAATTTATGCGATTTTCTGCGTTTTGGGTGATACATAATTTTTTTCAGTCAAATTTTAGCAAATCAATTTGATTTCAGACCACTGTGTGCTTCCCAATCGTGTCAAAAAATTAATTAGATTTTTCAATATTATTTTTCCCGATTCTGGGACTTCAATCGTTAATGCAGGAAAGTTTTAAATTTCAGCAAATCAATTTGATTTTAGACCACTGTGTGCTCGTCAATCGTGTCAAAAAATCAATTAGATTTTTAAATTATTTTTTCCGTAATCTGGGAACCCAAAGGTTGAATATGGACAAGTTTCAGAATTTTTTCCACCCAAATCTGCCATATTTTCCACTGCGCGGCTGATGGCGTTAATCGGTCGGACAGATATTTATTTATTCGATTTTCGGGTTTTACAAATCATTAGTGAAAATAATGAACCTAAACTCAAATCCTCTTTGAATTATTGGTTTAGATGAATTCATCCAATACACCGTTCGCACCTACCGAAGGACCAACATTACTCCGATTCCAGGGCCATTGGACCCCTCGGCAATCGACGCCCTTCAAACCGGAGATTTAAAGCGAGCCCAACGAGAATAAAATTACTGCCGGGCATCCGAATAAAAACCCGCTTCTGAACTCAGAGTGGGGACGCGACCCATAACGTCAGATTTATCGTTATAAAATACTCGAGGAACGGAATAAACTCGGATATTTCCGAATATTCCAGACTTGTTTTTTTGCTTCCTCTCATATTGTAGGAACGTTTGAGGTTGCTCAAGACGGGGTTTGGGGACGTCGAACCAACCTCGGGAACCTCTTGAACATGATTCATGAACCCAACATTTATTTCTTCCTTATAGGGCATGTTGGGCTTTCTGGGGCTCCGGTCCGAATGATTTTATTGAGGTTAAAGCTCACATAATGACACGCTTATATAAATAGTAAACAATGATGGCGCTTCCGTCTTACACGTACCACACCACCATAGAGGATTGAAATCACATAGATTACACCTTAGTTCATCCAAGACGTAGTCAGTTTCACTATGAACTGTGAGTACAACAAGGAGACAATATCTTAGAAAACGCTGTAAAATATTTCACAATTTTTCTCAGAATGGATAAAAAATAACCTCCCCCTACCTCCTACCCACCCATCCACATAGAATCATCAAAGCCAGTTGCAAAACTAGCTTAAAATTGGTCCTAAAAAAAAGCATCAATCAAAAACAGATGAGAATAGTGAAGATATAACTATTTAGATTATCAGTTATAACCAGTATTCAATTTTGAAAGTTGTGGAACATCATTCCACAACTATAGCATCATTAATTTAACAAAAAGAAACAGGAAAATCTGCAGTTCAAACCGCATTTACCATTACCCATTCCGACAGAAAATCCAATTTTTTCGAAGTTTGTTGCGCTACTGGACAGACAAAAAGAAATTAAAAACTAAAAATGAGTCAATCAAATCGTATGAAAATAGTGAGGGTACAACGATTTATCAGAATTACCCCCTCTATTCACCCTTTTTTAATAAAAATTGAAAGTTTTAAAATATTAAACATATATTTCAACACTCTCCGTGCTGGAGTAGTTCCGGAATTACGTACCCATCTACTAACTCCTGCTCGCGTAGTTCCGAGAGACGAGTGTAGTGCTGGAATTTCACCAGTAGTGTGGCTGGTCTTATAACAGTTTGTAGCGGGTTCGCTTAACTCGGCTTCACCTATTGGTGTGAGTGATTCCGGAGTTATTATAAATATACAGATTCTTACTATAGTGCCTTACACCTGTGTGAAAGGGTTTCATTCTACGTCCAGAACTAACCAAATGCCAGTAATTTGAACCTAAAAAATGTCAGTAGGGCACGGAACCTCGGAAAACGAGGCCAGCACTTTGAGTATTAATCGAACAAAAAAGAATGGCACGAATCGGTCGAGAGTTCTCTCTTGAGCCGTGATTAAACAATTGGGCATTACCCTCTCCTGTCAGCAAAATAACAGAAAATCAGTAAGAACCTCAAAAAACTATGTTTCGACCAGTTTTTAGAGAGAAGTACGTGGGAAAACTGGTTGAGAACGTGGTTTTTCTCAGTTTTTACTGATAAGGGCAAATAGGAGGTCATTTCCAAGTAATTGTTTACGCCGAATCAATTGGGATGGGCCTCAGACTAGTGAGAGCTGATCTGCATGAGAAAATCTCATTTTTAGTGGTAAAAGTGTTGAAGACGGCCTCAAAATTTCAATTTAGTTTTGAAGACTTGGCATTCAAGAAATATTGTAGAGAGGAATGCTAGATCTTTCTGAAATAATTTCTCATTTTTGTCCATTACTGGGAGTACTGTGCAATCGTTTCCACCGATTGCTCAAACGCTACCCATGTACTTTAGTGTGGTGGTTCTGTTAGGCGGGATCCAGGGAGAAGTTCTAGCGTCCCGGGCCTTTAGAAAACCAAATCGTTCCCCGACTACCGCCCCTAATTTTATATTGTTTGCCCACCGATTCGCAGCTGGCCGTCGCCTCCCTTATCGCGATGGCTCAGGGCTTCCTATGTAATCAAGAAATTTATTCTCCCCCCGAGCTCATTTATCAGCTTGTGCTTCGTATAATTGCGGAGAGTTCAGCCCCCGTTATCCCGAAGTCCATTTGACTTAGGCCGAAGACTATCTGTTGACTGGCCTCCTGGTTGATCCTTAATTGCTTCCATATTATCAATCAAAACCATGCAATTACATAACGGTGCCTTATTTGTATTAAGCCATCGAGGCAATAAACTAAGTATTAGGGATGTCAGTCCAGTTAATTCTTAGGAATGGCTCCAATGGTTACAGTGACGTAGAAATAACCGTTCTAAAAGGCCAGCACAGTACCCCTCAACTTTCATGAATCTCCGGATGCAGAATAATGTACTTCGCAGGGCTCTGGTTTGTTCTGTAGTAGGAAATAATTCAAATAGTACCAGAGAATATTCATTTACTAAACCTCTTGGTGAATCACTTGTGTAACTTCAAACTCAACAGGTGGTAAAAATTGAAGATTATTAAGATATGTTTTTGTGATCTTAACGTTATGTTGTTTGTGAAAAATTACATGCTAGCTTTCTTGAGTGTAAGTGAACTCCTTCTGTCTGAAAAGATTTACTCCTGCTTTTGGAAAAAGCTCCTCATGAGGGACAGAAGTGGCTTCCGCACAGTAAACCCACCCTTTCCCATTTTTGGCAACCAGAACGGTGGTGTGCGTGCCGAATAGAGCTCGAGTCAGTGACAGTGATAGCTTGGAACAAAACTTTCAGGACCTTGGAACTGTATCCGGAAGAGACGTTCCTGGTTCGTGTAACTGTTCTGAAAACTTCACCGGGAAGAACTAGATTGTTGTCACCGCTTGGAACGGTTCCGTGGTGAGACTAGATTCTACAGTCCCGGTACATCTGTAATGACAGACTTCTTCTAATTATGTCAACTGGGTTTATTATTTTGACATTTATACAGTTTTCAATACAGATGACCGTGGGCCCAAATGCAATTCTAGCTGGGGAAATTCATTTTTATGAGATATTCTTGTAGGAGTGTTTGTCACTAATTCACAACGTTTCATTAAAAAACAAATATTTTCCAACATACTTTTCAATTTTAAGGACAATAAAACTCCACTGGTCACCATAAATTCCTGAAATTTTTGATAAAATAGTGAGTTACCGAGTTTCCAATTTCTCCATACAGGGGAAATCAATCACTTTGACGAATTTTTTAGTAAAAAGACAATTTCTAATAAACTTGAGCAATTAAAATGAGTTCTAAATCTTTGGAATGATGGATCGAACGCCTTAGTGTTGGAGTTACAGTGGAAAATGAGGAAGTTCCTCGTACACGTTTCTCCAACTTCCTACGTCTCACTTCTTCCCAAATACCAAATGCTACAAACATTTGTGGGTGATCTTCACCTAAGCTTACTGCTCAACTTTGCGCAGTGTGTAAACGATACTAATTGTAAAAGTGACCATGATTGAACCCCAAATATTGGTTAATTAATTAATTGTCTAACAAGTCTCGTTTACATATGGCGCACGTTGAGCTGTAATTATTACCTACGAAGTGAATTTATTCTCCATAGTTCCGAAATAAAAATAATAAATAAATGAAAATCGAGGTGGTGTTCATCGTCATCAAGAGAGGACGCAACGATGTCTAACTACGTGTAACAAATTGCGGTTTTCCCCATGATCAATGACAATAGTTGATAATTAACCTGTATTAATCAATAAGTATTATTGATTGCGACACCCTGAAAAGAATTAAACGGCATTGGTGCTGCTCGTAGACAAGATGATAGCTTTCAACGCAGCAGAGCCTGAA
This sequence comes from Creontiades dilutus, assembly GCA_031894815.1. Lineage (NCBI taxonomy): Eukaryota > Metazoa > Arthropoda > Insecta > Hemiptera > Miridae > Creontiades > Creontiades dilutus. The sequence goes on along the minus strand of JAVIWC010001254.1, from coordinate 193,075 downwards.
CTGTGATGGGAAAGGCCGAGTGTAAATATAGAACGCAAGTGCGTGACATAAATAGAATTGATCGATGAGGTTTAGCATCCAACGCGAGTCCGTTTGTTTTGACCCCTCCAGGTTGTGCTCATAGTCTTAGCACCCTTCGTGACTTACTGATTTTATCTTATTCCGAGTCCAGCAAAGTTTCAAATCATCTCGTTCTGTACACACAAAACTGGATTGATACACCAGGCTCCTCAATTTTGCTGCAATAGTTTCATTCTAAAACTGTTTATTCAGATCTGATTTGCGAAATTGTAGAAACTGTTTCGTGGAGAACTGACGTTTCACTTCACTTTCTTAAAAGTGTTCTAAATCGTTTAGTGTAACAAATCACTTCAGCAGTCTGGACAAACACCACTGGGCATGAATATTAAAAAGGGTTGAGGAAATATTACAGACGGCAAAAGTTATATTTTAAATGTTTTAGACAATGTTTAGAAACGTCAAGTGGAAAGCCATCATTTTTTGTGGTTCTCTAAAAAAGCTGCAAATTATTACGCAGAGGTTCATTATTTCTTCAATAGAACTTTTAAATCACTGATCTTTGGTATGTGGTACATTACTAACCAAACTCGACACCTCTCGAAATTTCATTTTAGTAATGCGTAAACACGATTGCTATTGTTCAGATAACATTTATAGGGCAAAACTCTGAAACGAGTTCGTAACTACGAGTTTAAACGATATCGGGCCGGTATATCGTGGATGTTGTCGTTATAAGAAATTCGGGAGGACGTAATTTCGACAAACGGGTGGTCAGAGAGGAACAATTGGGATTCAGGTTCACACAGCTTTTGCCGGCTTTGGGATTCGATTCGGCAAATCCGCTTGTTAAGGAAGGACAAGAAGCTACCCAAGGTTTCTTGTTCTTGTTTCTTTGTTTGAGGCTAGTTGACGAACCGGCCCCATCCCAACGTGTTCTGCGTTGTCTGTGTTCAACATGAATAAATGGGTTTTATCGCAATATATCATTCGATCGGTGTCAATTCAAGTCAGTGATATAGGAAGTGAGATTACCTTCTTCAAATGATGTTTGACAAGCTTTTGCTACTGCCAGTTGGCTGAATAAATTGTTGACCGAAAAATTACCTCTTGTAATACCAAACCTTCAGTGAACCCGAGTACTCTGTTTTGAGCTTAGTTATGCTGTTCATTTTTCTGAACCATGATTCTCATAATGTATACTGCAATTACGAAACACTGGGTTTACTGCATTGTGGATAGCAATATCAGAATCAAGCGTTGTGATCTGTGTTTCAAACCCATTTTGCATTATTGACAGATCAGTCGGAGGAAAGTGAACATATCGACGTGATGTTCCTTGGTTTTCCTAGACATGAAGAAAAACAGCAGGGACAAGTAACCGTGTTTTTGGCGATGGACATGAATCGTGTACAATTAGTAGAACCACATCAGAGCGCACACCGGTACGTTCGGACGACACAATCCCTCCCCCTGGAACGTGCCGAGTCTTACGAAGGTTAATTGGTTCGATCACAACGTGCCGAAACGAGCAAGGAACAGTACTTAAATCAAGTGGCCAACAGGAACAACCCCGATTTACTCTCTGTTGAAAATTATCCACATCTACAAATCGACGCAGCCTTTGGAGTGGCAAGAACGAAAGTGGTCATTTTGTTTGTAGGAACATATTGCTCGCACTGAGATAAAACTAGTGGCTTCCGTTTGTTGAAAAGAATTTAATTGCTTTCTCATTCGTCAAAACGTATTACTCCCAAAAATTCTCGTATGTGCATTCGTACACGTATCTATTGATCCGATATCAATTGAATTCAATTGGATTCGATGTTTTGGAGCTAAGTTCAGTCAATATCGAACAAAAACATAGTGCACTTTCGTCAGTAACAAAGAATTACCCTCAGAAAAACATTATAACATAACCAAAATTTTAGAAGAATCTGAAACGCAAAAAGTGAGTGGAAATTTTGAATTTGTAGGCTTAACACGTGGATTGCATCCGACCTCTTATGATCCGATCTTTTATGGTTTGCTGTGACCTTCTCAATGTTTAGGACATCTCAAACGCGGGTCGCGGGTTAATAGTGCGAGAGTGTACATCGTAACGCAGTTGTAAGGACAACCAGAGCGTTCGAGCCTGATGATCAGAGAGATGAGCGGCGGACGAAGGGGGTGGTTTCCGAACTTGGCCGAGTTCGCCCGACGCCTAGGGGATGAGCAGCCGAGCTCCGAACCTAAGGGCGGCTTCAACCCTCTCGCCCCATAGGAGGTCGAGTCAGTTCCAAGGCAGGATCCCGTTCGCTCTCAGACTCCGCGTTTCGAAGCCTTTCTTGGGGGTGAGTTCACTGACAACTGAGAACACTCAAAATCACTCCCCTCCTTCACATCCCCTTCACCACCCTCCACTCAACAATAGGATGAAGTGTTCATCAACCACGCTCTGTGGCACAATGAGACCCACTGAAATATCAGAATTTTTCTCTCTTATTTCCGCTATTGAATCATAACAAGATATAGATTGTCTTTGTTTATCCAATCTTCCCCATCTCAATAAATACTTCCTTTTAATTTACACAACTATCTATCTTATTTTGTATGCCTGAATCATTATTAGAATCAACATGTAATTCTAAAAGCAACGACGCCTTATTATCACAATGTACTCGTGGGAATAAGTCTTTCGAGAAGACATTATCTTCATAATAATTGCCAAATTTGTGGTACAAACCAGCAGTACCACATCAGATTTCAAATATATAAAATATAATAATGAAACAATAAAAAAATGATAGATAACATTCATCATAAATAAGAACGATCACCTGTTTATCTAACATTCGATTTCCCATTGCATACCCTCATACAAATTTTTTCTTCTTACCCTTTATGGAACTTTCAAAAAGTAATTTTGATTGATTATTTTCAATATTAAGCCTATACAATTGTCATTTTCCGTTTCAAGGTTTGTAGTATCTGCAATGTCCGTACGATGCTAACCAGGCAAACTGTAAAAGGCCTTAGAATTGATGTAGAAAATTTGCTCTTTCACAAATGGAATCCATTTGGGGCCTTGTGAGTCCTTCTAGCCAAGCCGATCGCATCACACAAACATATAGAGCCAAAAACTGGGTAAAAACGTGATTTTTTAAAGTTGTTGCTGAGATTGGCAAGTGAGTGTGATTTTTTGTCACTTTTGACAAGAAATCGACAGGAAAGGGTTTCAGATCCGAAGAAATAAAAGCAATTTATGAACTTGGGAGTGCAAACCTCACAATGGCGCGAGCAGTATTAGAACCGGAAGTATTAAAGCAAGCCATTACGAAAACTCTGCAAATTATGCTCTTCACGGAGGCTTATTATTTCTGCATTGGAATACCACTTGTATGTAAATCACTTACAGCGTTTATCGTAGTCAGTTGCACATTATTTAAATTCAGCGTCTCGCGCTTCGATATCTTGTCGGAACCATTCTAGATGCCATAAAAAGACTATATTTATATTTCAGCGCGTTTGATCGATTAGGTACGGAATAAGCCTGAAAGGCTATTTTGTATGCCTATCAATACTGGAAATATTAAAGCCATCCTTTACTGGAGAACACAAAGTTCTGAAGATTTTCCGTGACCCCCGATTCAGAGAGTCAGCGTACCAAGTCGGAAGACTACAACTGAGATGAAAATAATAATTGAAAAATTTGAACATTATAAAACTAAAATGAAAAGTTTCAAACATTTTAAAGCGCTGTATTATGCCTATGTTCAACTGAAGCAACCGGTTTCCATTCGAAAATATATGAATAGCTAACCTAAACTGATTTTTAATCATTTAGATGGTTGAAAATCAATCAATAATAGGCAAATCTATCGAAGAAGAAAACATAAATTCAAGAAAATGTTTTTGATTTTGTTTTATTATATTGTTTGGTGGATTTTTCTTACATAAATACATACACTGGATTGTGATCGAGCTAGCAAAATAAAGTTTTGAAAGCACGTTTATAAGACATTTTCCATCTTCATATTTTATTTTCCTTGCTTAATCTTTTATAACACGAATTTAATTCACGTAATTTCAGAGTCAGTTGGATATGAAATAAATGCAACATTATCCGGTAATGATCGATGTTGAGAAGCGTTATACGTTATTACAAAATTTAAAAATATGATTATTAATGCTTGTACTTAATAATTTTAGTTTCTGAGCGAATCGTTTATCCATGATTTCAGTCGGAAATAACATATAATTATGAGGTAAATGGATTTAAGCGCATGGTTATTGACCCAAGTTTCTTAAAGATGATTCCAGCACTTTTGGAGAGAAGTTTCTTCACGGGTAGACAACGGGAAAACTAATGTTCACAACTGGATCAGTTCAAATTATTAATTAGTTGTGATTGATAAATAATTAACATCAAAGCCTTCAGTATTTTTACCGTGAGCAGGAGATCGCTTTTCACTCAATGAGACGATTGTTAAGTCCCTGGTTATTTAAGGCTTATTTATTAGTTTTTATTTATAGTAAGTTTTTTGTATGCATGTTAAAGTTTTCTCGAATACTTATTGTATTTTATTAATTATTCTATTAACATATTAAAGTTCGTAATTGTCTGTACAAAAATAGATTAGAAAATATAATACGTCCACACCGTCCAGGAATCGAATGAGCCCCTCCCCAGGTCCGTAGGTCAAACCATTCCCGATGTATGGCCCGATTTATGGTGCCAACATTTGCGTTTTTTGGTTTATTATTGTTTGTTTGTAACCTGGTGATGTCCGGCCGATAGCGTCGAGTTGTAGTGAATGTGGATACTGGAGCGATAGCCGATGTGAATACTTGTAGTGTAGTTAGTGGCCGATACACGGGTTGAAGCATTCTGATATGCATGAAACGCTGATAATATATAGGTAAATATAATTCAATATTATTAGTGGGGTTTATTATTCAATATTATTACTGGGGTACATAAGTATTCTTTCACTGGGGTTTATTATTCAATTGGCTTGAGTTCATGATTTGAATCTTACTAAGCTTCGGAGTGTGCGTGTTTTACAGGTGATAGAGCGATTTTTGAATTTCAGGAGATATGCATAGACCACGTAAATCGGTTCTCATCCAAAACACCTATTTGGATTGATCAGTTGATGATAATTGTGTGCCCCCTCTACATCTGTCTACCTTTAAATCGTTTAAATTTGGATTTGGGGAAGATTTAACGCAATACGAGTGCTAAAGGACTTGATAAATTATAGTGTAGTTTTTAATGTGTGTGTGGGGGGTATTGAGGTTCAATAAAAAAACGCTGCAAATTCTTTCACTGGGATTTATCATTCAATTGGATTGCGTTCATGATTTGAATTTCTACTAAGCTTTGGAGTGTGCGTGTTTCACAGGATAGGGCGATTATTGAATTTCAGGAGGCACACAAATATGATCAACTGATCAATCCAAATAGGTATTTCGGTCGAGAACAGATTTACGTGCTCTATGCATATCTCCTGAAATTCAATAATCATCTAAACATCTCACTGCAAAGCTTTCTATCTCATATATTAAATTTTTATTTTAACTATTTTCATTTGATTTACCACCATACCATTTACGGGAAAATGGATGAGCTTTGCAGTAAAAAAAATCTACATTTCTAGCTTTCTATCTGTATATTAAATTTTTATTTTAAAACCATTTTTGACCTAGAAATAGGTGTTTTAACTTTGAAAAACGTGTTTTTTTTTTTTTTTTTTTTTTAACGAAATCAGCGTTATGGCGTGCGAATGAAATTGCAAGAGGGAGAGTGATATAACTTCGTAATTTTTCGGCTGAATTAAATGAACAAAAACCCTCCGAATGATTCAAATCAAAGAAAGAAGGAGGGAAGAGGAGGGGGGGGGGGGGGATGGGTAATTCAAAAATTAAAAAGGATTTGATCTGAAATACAACCTTTATATTCCTTTCTAAAATAAAAACCAAATAATAAAGAAGTATTTCCAACTTCTTTTCACAGGTTTTTGTTGTACAATTAACATAAGCTGTTCAAAAAGCCATCCGCTGTGTTGGAGGCACTTCACTGCGCAGTTGATAGCGTTCGGGGACGCACAATTTTTAGATAATAATAGAAAGGTTGTATTTCAGATCACATGCTTTTTATAATTTCTAAATTACCCATCATCCTCCCCCACCTTCCTTTTTCCTTTGATTTTGATCCTTTAGAGGGTTTTAGAAATGGGTTCATTCGATTCAGCGGAACATAGGCTTCCTTCCACTGATGAAGACTAGCTCCAAGGAAGTCGTAAAAACTGAACACAAAAGAGCGATACGAGTACATATATGATTGAAAAGAAAACCGAGGAAGAAGGTGATAGAAGTGCACATAAAATCCAATCGGAGATAGACTACTCGTAGAAAATGGCACTTTGGCGCAAAGTTTACGAGACGACGGGAATAGAACAGTCCAATCCTCCTACTATAAAGGGAAACCTTCGATAAAGAGAGAATCATGTCTGGGTAAGGTTGAAGCTCGCTCAAACGGCTTCAGCAATTTGGATGCAGGTCTTTGCAAAATGATCGCAAATTCCCTGATCAATATTCACGCTGAAGAAAACTTCTCCGAACCTTCTCCCAAATGGAATGGAATGACCTATCTCGTGAAGGATCTTGGTGATTCTCGACTGTTGGGTAGCTCAAAATGTGATGAGATAACCAGAAATCACAAACAAATAACGGTAGTTAGGATTTTCAGGGATTTTTATCAGTGTAGTTTCACTCACTAAACTGTAAACATCAAAGAACCCTGATTTTGAAAACGATTCTTTTTCGCTATACAACCCCTCCTCCTGTCTTGATTGTGTTAAGTTTGCTGATCTTGATGCCCGCTATGCTCACATCTCAAAAACGCTGCAAATTCTTTCACTGGGGTTTATTATTCATTTGGCTTGCGTTCATGATTTGAATTTATACTAAGCTTTGTAGTGTGCGTGTTTCACAGGTGATAGAGCGATTATTGAATTTCAGGAGGCACACGAATATGATCAACTGATCAATCCAAAAAGGTATTTAGATTGAGAACAGATTTACGTGCTCTATGCATATCTCCTGAAATTCAATTATCGCTCTATAACCTGTGAAACACGCACACTCCAAAGCTTAGTAGAAATTCAAACCATGAACGCAAGCCAATTGAATAATAAACCCCAGTGAAAGAATTTGCAGCGTTTCATGCATATAAGAATCCTTCAACCCGTGTATCGGCTACAAAGCATTTTAGGACTTCACTCCAGTATCCACATTACTACATCACCTCATCACTACATCACTAGGTTACTGCTATCAAAACAAAAACAATAATAAACCAAAATAACCCAAATGTTGGCACCATAAATCGGGCGATACATCGGGAATGGTTTGAGCAACGGACCTGGGGAAGGGCTCATTCAATTCCTCATGGAAAGTTCTCCTAAACAAGTTCAAATTACTTACTTACTTCCTTAGCCTTACTTTTTTTGAGGTTTTTAGGGATTTCACAAAACTTTGACAACCCTTAAAGGCAACTTTAAATTAAGTGAGAATGCTGGCTGAAGAATTGGGTCGTTATCTTACCAATATTGATTTTTCCTGAAAATTTCAGTTTTTTTTTGCTCTTGCCTTTCGGGAGAAATCGTGCGTACGGCGTACGGTGTGTACGGATTTTATTGCAGATTTGGATTCTACACCCTTTGAAACGTAAACCATGAAATTTTCAGGGGGGTTAGAATTTTTTTTTTCAAAATGGATTACCGACAATGGTTTATTATTGAATAATAAACCAAAAAGATGGTAAATCAATCCTTCTAGTTAAATATAGCCTCCAAATATGTCATCGTTCCTTTCACCATAGCAAGAACTACCAACCTCCCACTGTAAACCTATGCGGCACTCAACTACCCATCGACTCCAAAGTGACTTACCTCGGCCTCACACTACACCAGCCCCTTATCTGAAACGCTCACATCACATACGCACTACGCCACCCAAAGTTATCTACCGTCATTAAACTTCTAAACTATAAGGAGCTTATACGACCCATGTGACTCATTAGCGGGCCTCTGGTGCTCCCCAGGTTGGACGTGTACAGGTTGTCACGCCCGATTCGGGAATGGATAAAATAATAAACAATCGAGCGAGACATGAGTCGTTGTGGGGGGGATTGTTTATATAAGGATAGTCCAAGGTGGTCTCGTAAGAAACCAGTATCTCGCCGACCATCATCCGCTCAAGTTCACGTATGCCCATCTTCTTCCCACTCTCAAATAAGATTCTATATACTCTTCCGCTGTCTTTACACATATTTGTGGGATCCACCCATGATATCATTTTAGTTTCTCTTGAGACATACGAAGATCGAGGTGATTCCTCATTTATTTGTTTTCTTTGGCTCGGGGTCGTGGTTTTATTGTCCGCTTTCGATATCTTCTCACCTGCCATCTCATTTCCGTCTTTATTAAAACACAGGATGTGGACAGCAGAAATAAAATTCAAATTCAAATTGAAAATATAATGGTTCGGGTTATTAATATCATAATGATAATTAATATCATTAACCACAACCTTATATTGAATTCTTTTTTATCATATTAGAATTTTATGACGACCCTAGAAACCGTCATAAGGTCCTACAGAACTGTGTACTCAGACTGTGCAGCGCACCTTGTTATATCCGAGACGAAGAATTACATAGGGACTTGGAAGTTCCTACTGTACACGACATCCTTATTGCCACCTGACATCAAATGTACTTGAAGCTACCTGCCCACCCAAATCCTCTGCTCAATTATTTTCCCATGCTCCGCCCTTTTCCTCAATTTGCTCGCCGCCTCAAAAGAAAACACCTTTCGGACAACGCTGATGGCTTTAATTGATATTGTGTGAACCTTATACGGCTATATTCTAATGCAATTTATTCATCTGTTGTTCATATTAATTTACTACGTCCCCCTCCCCACTTTTACGTTAAGAGTTCACTTCCACATTGTACCCACATATAAGAGCTACTGAACTAGATCATTTCTCTAATTATTAGTACATGTGAATCACTTTTAGTGCTAGACGTCGTTATTATCCAACAACATAGGGTACTCTAGATGAATGTATCTTGTTGGATTTAAAAAAAAGAGTTGGACAAACAGATCAGAACTTGTGATTGGAATTGGTGTTTGCACAGCAGTGATAGTCTTTGGAAAAAGTCGAGTAGCGGCAGAGGACAGGACTTCTATCCCGCCTTTCCTTGTATTGCACTTGCCATTGCCTCGTAACTCAACCAAACTGTCATCTGTTGGTCCAACTAATCTACATTTCACTAGAGGGATTGATTTAGGATATTTTTTAATTTTTGACGGAAAACTTAGCACAATCAAGTGAAGGAGGGGGGGGGGGGGATTAAATGGAAAAGAGAATAATATTTATTCCTCCTAAATACAAACAGTACGAGAAAAATTCCTTAAAAATTTGGCAAGTACGAGAAAAAGTAATAATAAATTAAACATGGAACTATCCCACTCGTTGAACTAAGTTCATGTTGAGTGGGAGGTTGCTTCAAGTAATTATTCATTGATCGCATTTCAACCAGTTAAACTGCTGTCACTAAAGCTAGCTGTCCCTGCTCACTGTACCTGTACACTGGTTAAAAGTTTCTGGCAGTCAAGTCAAGGGGGGCAAACCCCTAGAAAACAACGCAGACGTAAATTTTTTAAATCTTCAACCTATCCTACAAGTTTATCAAGAAGGAAGATTCAAAACTTAATCATGCTGATTGCATGGGCAAGGAGATCTGCATGACTTTAAAATTCACTTCAGGCACAAATATCATGTGCCTACTAAAAAAAAATTCTATCAAAACGCTTTTGTAGGCAATCACGTAATAACGGTAATGGAACCATTTGAATCAGCGATACAAATACCGTAGGGTTCTACCTTATTCCTAGCAAAATTGTGTTTTTTGCACTTAAACTTACTTTTCAACACAACTTACCTGTGAAAAATTAAAACTGACTATATCGTCGTAAAGTTGAGATCTATCCCCGCAGATTTTGGTGTTGAGGTACGTAAAAAAGAATTCGGAAGTAATACTCTGACAATCGAAGGAAAAATGTGGGATTTTTCCTGTTTGGCAAAAATAACTTGACCAGTTGATTTTTCACACATCAGGACCTCAGTAATATATCTTTGGGGGCACTAGGAAGATAGGAAATTAAAACTTTATTTCCACTGGTATCCTTTAGTTTTGATTTGCAATGTATTTTAATTGTTTTATGATCATTTTAATGCCGTAAGGTCGAAAATGAGAAAAAATCTAACAGTTGAAACAACTAGTTTTTATTGGTTTTAAAAAACGTATTGGCAAGTAATGCTTGCATTACAAGGACGTCTAGTTCACGGAGAAACGTAAATCAACTGATTTTGAGGGGAGTTGATTTCTTCTTGGTCGATTACAAAGGCTTATCGTTACAAATAGTAAACCAGAATCATGAATCAAGTACCAATTAAAAACCGTGATCGGTTGATTCGGTGATCTTGTAATCCTTCTGAGGAGCGTACCATTATAGTTTAGGAAAATTCGAGCAAACTGATGCTGCACGACTGGTTTATCATCCTGGCGAAAGAAGGATGGGTGTTGTCATGGATTTCTGGATTTTACACGTGTTAATATCCGTAGTTGAGGTGTGTTTTGGGGGTCGGACTTTTTTTATTTCTTCGGTGATGTCGATTGCTTCCAATAATGAACGAAAAAAACGGCGAACTAATCACCCAGAGTGCGAGTCGGGTACCGGGATGGGAGGCGGCGAATTTACTTCGGTGAAACCAATCATCGTGCTGGGAGAATGCGAAAACAAACAGTACGAACGCCGGCCGTTGTAAACGGTCAAACTAAATTAACCCGTTCGGATCGATTGGGTAGCGGTGAAGTTGGAGCAGGTCGGTTTAGGAAATTGTGGACGGGTTCTGGAATAGACGGATTTGATATTAATTCCCCCCCGAGTCGGGCACGACGGCCGGAGGCGATCCCGTGACGTAGAGCCAATGAGAAAATGGCTGGAATAACGTAGGGAATCTAATTAGTCCGCTGTCCTTCGGAATGCTGGATTCCTAATAGGTAAAATACGTGGTTGTTATTATTTGATTTAGAAGCGAATAACGAAAATTCAAATCACAACCTAAGAACTAATTAACTACATAGGTCTGAAAAAAAAAAGTTTTTTGGTGTGCTGAATCCAAACATAACCGCTATTTTCCTCCATTACTTACAGTTTTCTTGAAAATCAGGGGAGAGGGGGACATAAAAAACGAAAACGTAGAAAAAACACCATAATTTGTATTGTCTATAAACTCAAAATAAAAGAAAGTATTTGTTTACTATTCAGTACAAAATGCTCAAAAACTTCATTCAGTTGGCTTGTGGAACCTTTTTTTTTCTTTGATACTTCGTCGCACACGTTTTCGTGCTCCAGCATTGTCCGTATCCCTCTTGAGCATCCAACAATAGTCAGCTAGCATATTGACGTTCCATCGTCCTTGGTAGCGTTTTTCCATATCCCGAATGTCTTAATGATATCTTTCTCCTTGCTCTTCACTAAACGCTCCCAGGTTTTCTGGGAAGTATTCGACACGGGAGTGTAGGAAATGAACTTTTAGGCTCATGTCGCATCCTTGAGCTTTGTAGGCAGCCAACATGCGATTCACAATTGTTTTGTAGTTAGGGTCTTTCGTATTCCCTAGAAACTTTTGCACTACATACAGCAAGGCATCCTGACTTTTCAGAAAATCAAATAAACGACGTGTTATGACATGATTTTGGGCATCCTTACGCTTCTCCTACTTCAAAAATATCCCACTCCCTTCTTCCCAACCCCTCTCTTTCATTTCGTATCAATCCTGGGAGTGACATGACTAAATATGAGAGTGAAAAAATTCATGCAATTCATAAAATACACAACTTGGAAGCAACTACCAAATTGAGATTTAATCCTGAATCACACCGTATGTGGTATTCAAAAAACCAGTTTTGCGAGAAAACTAGACGTGACGGAATTTTTTTATTACTTTTTTTCGGTTTTAGCATGCAAAAAATATATGGGAAACAGTAAAAAAATCGTATGTAGTTTTTTTGGTTGCAGACCTGTGCTATCAGGCCAAGGAGTTGAGACAATCTTAGAATCTTAGTGGTCAAATTTCTTGTTTTCTATACTAAACACGTATATTTATTGAGATGAGGGATTAGCAAAATGAGATATAAAACTCAAAATTTCTTCTACAAACCGCTCCATAGAAAGGTCAGATGGGATTTTATGACTAATTTTTTTCTGACTAGATTTTTGGTTGCTGGGTCCAGTGCGGGGATGGCCTGTATTGGTTCGCAACTAAGATCTTTTAAATCGTTTATTATTGGGTATTACTCTTACAATTATACGGAAATGACAGTCATATATGATCATAACAGAGCAGTTTTATATTTACCAATTAAGATATATCTTAATTGGTGAATATAAAACTGCTCTGTTACTTTCCTTGTGTCAGGAAATGGATCTGTATTCATCCATAGTTTCTGTACCTCATTTGTAGTTGTCCCCGGTTTTTGCTTCTAAATCTGGTTCTAAAGTGTTTTATTAGTGTGTTTCGCCTTAACCAGGCTCCCTCAAGATCAAGGTTTTCTACATCATCTAATTCAGGCAGTCGTTTTCTCATGTCCAAAATAGTGAGAGATAGGATGACTGGAGAGGCTTGAGAATCTCCTTCAGTTATTGCAGTGAGCAGTAAAGAATCAACACTGATATTTTAGACGAAACGTGGATGTATCTTATTGTTGATGTTTTGTTGTTTGCAATTAAACGGACAAGCACTCAATAACTGAGTGCTTGCCCGTTTAAATGCAAACAATAAAACAGCAACAATAATATACGAGTACATCCAGGTTTCGTCTAAAATGTCAATGTTGATTCTTTACTAATCACTGCAATAACTGAAGTAGATTCCATAATTATTAAGGAATTGTTGCAGGAAAAAGGAGAAAATGAGTAGACTTAAGCTGGGCTTTTTAGTTATAATGATTGCTGTGAACGCCTTACTTATTGTAACAATCAAACAAAAAACAAATGTACATTGTTTATGAAATTAGGTTTTAACTAGTTTTAACATTTTCGTAGAAAAATACAACAGTCTTCTCTCTGTGATTATTTGGAGCGTTTTGTAAAATAGATTGTGTTGCATTCATTTTGCTTGCGCTGTAAAACTTATCATAGCTGTGTTATTTTCAAGACAGAGCGAATTTGTTTTCATGCGAGGTATCTAAGACTCACCGAGGAACGCAGATGGATGTTTTTGATGCGCAGCTAAAGAAATTCCGCTGAGTGACTTGGAGAGAAAGAAATAAAAGCAACCGGAAGGAAACAAAGCTAAGAAGACGGGAAATAATCTCTTTTTATTTTGACAATCGAGATAAGAGCTGGAGCGTGAGCTGACTTGTTTCGAGCTTCACGCTGAAAAGATAGACCGCGGGATAGAAGAATAAGAGGGAAAAAGGGAAGACCGAGGAAGAGAACGAGAGAATGTATTGAGCGAAAGGGATTTGAGACCGGGGGGTCGAGAATTGAAGGGGATGAGTGAATCGCCAATGATAGCGAGACGTCCCTAGAACGTGGAGCCCAAAATTGGTTTTCGGTCCTTGAGAAAAAAATAAATAAAGAACGAGACAAGAGAAGAACTCTGCAGTTTACCTGTAATGGTGGGGAGGATCGATTGCTTGGCAGAGCGCGAAAATTGAAAGGAAAACTGTTTCTGGGAGACTGAAGGACCTGTTTCATGATGTGTTAAGAGCGGAGGGTATTATTATTATTGAGTGGGTTATTACTGGCTGGAATTGGCGCAGAGTCGATATTGCTACCTTAGCGGTCTTCGATCCAAGTTATGTCGCACGATGCAATAGTCTGGATATGTACAGTTAAACCCTAGCCCGGTATCTACTTCTTTTTCACGTTCTGTCGAAAGCAGTTCTGTTCCTTGCTCTTAGGATTGTGGTAAGGACGTTTGAAATAAGTAAGTACTAAAGGAATGACCGGCTCTAAAATCATGCTCTATCTTTGCTAAAAGGAGTGGCCGCGACCGTGTGATGGCGTGAAAAAGTGCCATGGAGCTCTTGAGTTGAGCATCCCAGCAGAAGCTCTTACCTCCACTGGTGGTCATTCTATGGTGCTTAAATCGGTTCGTTCTCTTCCGGCGTGAATTAAGCTATCACAACGTCTTTTTGTCTTGTTGAAGGCATCGAGCACAACCCCCACCCTCCACTGTACTAGCGACTCAAAGGTTACACCGGGTATATGGAGAAGTTGATTAAGTTGCTATTTGAGAGTCCCCCGGGTTATCTGACTTTCGTCTTCTGCCCAAGGGGCCCCACAACTCACAACGTGGGGACTGCTTTCCACTCCCCAGCGAGTTCACTACCACCACGAATCTAACCTCTGACGGAGGGCAGGACGGTGATGCTTTGCCTTGCGGCGGTGCATCTGTGGCAGCTGGGGCTCCCTCCTCCCGTGGTACCATTTTGAGTAGAGTTGGACTGCAGACAGCCCAAACTGTTTGAGCAGTCCAACCCACCCTAAGCCTTGAATGGTCGCAGGCCCAACAAGAAGTCTACCGCTTCTTAATAAGAAATTCTTATTAAGAGAACAATAGGGCACAACTCTAATTGTACCTGTTTTGAGTTAAGCCTGTCACAGCACTTGTAGGACCTTAAAGTAGCTACAGAACACCCCAGCAGTCATTAAAAATGAATGAAAAAGTTATTAATAAACAAAGAGCCGATTGTGCATTTACATGGATATTTACGGCGGTTCAAATATTTTCAATGCTTTGATCGCAATTTTCTCGAAACTAGGACTTTTGAGATGTGTCCATATTGTCTCTCATCAAGCGTTATGTCTGCTCGTCTCCAGGGGGTGGAGTTACCCCATTTGCCAATCAGCCTTGAAGGAGACGGTCCCTTTGGTTCGCCACCCGAATCTAGAGGAGTGCTCGGGGGGCCACCTTCCAGGGTGGACTACTCGATATTCATCCCCCCTGCTTCCTCACCTAACCTAACCTTATTCTACCTAACCTAACATAACCTAGTCTACCAACTAACATTCATTCATAGATCACACATATCCTAGTTTCACAGCCATACCTATTTGAGGACCGACTACTCGATATTCATCTGCCCTCTCCTTCTTAACCTAACTTAACTTATAACCACATCACTAAATAAATACGTCCAAGGCCTTAAATTACATTCATTCACCTATCCTATTATCACAGATTCCCTCTGACCTCCATGGCAGTGCGCACAGGTCTCTCCTTCTCTCCTCTCTCTTTAGCATTACCTCCCACGCAAAATCTCTCCACACCTTGTAACCCTCCTCCTGTCGCACTATACACAACCCTCTACTCCACTCCACATTCATCAGCCCTGGCCACCGCCATCCCGCGCTCAACTGCTAACAAGTTACAGTCAAACACCACGTGATGGGCGGTGCCCACCTCTCCACATTCACAAAGGCCATTCTTTCTGAGATTGAACCCATGCAGCTTCTCCTCGAAGTCCCCATGACCAGACATCATCTGGGTCGTGTGGAAATCGAAGACCATCCCCATACGTCCATTTCCCTTTCATACTTTCATCCCATCTTCTCTGCCATTCACGCACCAGGGCTTTTTCTAGCATCCGCTTCCTCTTGCTACCCACAATCACTCTCCCCAGCCACTCCACTCGCCCATTCACTCTCAGCCAGTAGCCTGCCCAACGCCTACCCACCTTCAGGTCGATCGGGCAGGCCCCAGCTATCACGCCCACCGCATCGTATACCTTGGGTGTTTGATTCCTCTTCGTCTCCCACATTGGGTGTTGCACATAGCTTCCTTGTACTGGTGTAATGTAGAGAAATATCCCGCTGGGGTAGTATTTGGTTATAATATCTGCTACAATGATGAATACGCTTATCGCTACTGTTTCCCGGGAGAGTTAACTGATCTGTGATGAACATCTTGGGTTGCGTCACATAATTTGAACGCAGACCTAGTGATATACGTTACGTATCATAACGTTTGGTTCCAATATCCGTCCGTAGTGAGTGACCGTTATCATTGCTGATTCCCGGGCAAGATATCTGATAAGTTAAGGGTATGCTGGGTGTCACACGTACTGGTGGTAGGGTGGGGTTAATGCAGAAACAGTGATGAACTCTATCCTCTAAAGAATTTGATTCCAGTATCAGTTACCACAGTGAATTAGCTTCGTCTTTACTCATTTCCCGGTCTGATAGCTGATCTGTGATGGGCATGTTGGGTGTCACAAGTCTTCTCAAATTCATTGAAACTCCTGCTTAACATTGTGTCTTAAGAAAGTCCCGCGCTTCACTCCAAGCTAGCAATTCATCCAATCGTATGCCCTTCTAAAAGCTGGCTGAAAAATCTTTTTAAAAACAGCGAAATTTGTCGTTTCATTAAGTTTCAAATCTACCATTCTACACCACATACATTTTCCCATATTTCACTTATTTATCCGTAAAATGTTGGACGAATTTTACGTACCTTCCCTTTGCAAAGTTCAATTTGGAGGAAATTAACAAAAATAGTTCATTGAAATTGAAAACAGTTCAGGCTCAAATGAAAGTCATTTTGAGAGGAAACTGAATTATCTGGAGCTCGAAATGTTGGGGGTTATTAGGTCCCACCCCGCCATTACGTTACTTTCTTCGGGAGTGTTGGAAATGGCCCTTCAGGATTTTCGAACCGAATTCAATTAGTTGAGCTTCGAATCCGATTACCGAGCCGATATCGGAAAATTTATTCTGTTTTCTCCCCAACAGCGGAGCATCTAGAGTGGACGTTAATCAATTCGAGTTACGCCCAAGTTATGATAACCTCACTTTCTTGAGGACCCATTGCAGACGTTCGCCAATTACCAAAGCTAACTGGATGTCTGTTTAGTTTATCAACAGAAAACTTCTTTCGGTAAAAAATTGCATTTGCGTTTAATCTTACTGGAACTTAGCTAGTATTTTCGAAATTCTTGTGTCTGTTGCAACTAATCCTCGCTATACTTCCTCGGCAGCTTTGAAATGTTAGTGGATTTTCTCTAATACCTATTTGAACAAAAGTACTGATCAAACCGAAGTACTTGCGAATCCCAGTTCATATATCGCATGGGATTCTAAAAGCGAATGTTGTACGAACTTCCTTTCTGGAACCCATTGCAGGCCAGACAGGTATTACATCGCTGGCCATATATTCCTGATGCGTTGTGGGTCATTACAACTCTCTGATGTGACCAACGGGTAGTGCAGAGTTGTGCAATTTCTACCAGCTGTATCCCTCACGACTATTGTCGGGTTTAGATTAAAATTTCAGGCACAGCGCCGGTCTGGCATATCCTCTATGGATTGCACAGTATCCCGATTAATTCCTTGTCGCTACATCGCCACAATGTCAGTCCAATTTCACAATTCAAACGCGAAGTATTTGTAGTAAGCCTCTTGACAATAACCTACAGACGATGTTTCGTATTTCATCGGCGTTTTCACATACATTTTCAATTATTGCGAGTCGGTTGATGAATGCAGTGGCAGCGGTACTATAACATGAGACCAACCACATCAATAGCAAACCAGACTCGTTCCTACAAAAAGGGCATGCGAAATGTGGCACATTTTCATTTCGCCCCACTTCCCTCCCACATGGCCAGTGAGCCTCATATTTTTGCTGTCGAGTCTACCTACAGCTCGCTGAAGCTGTTTTTACTTCCGGAAGATGAAAAAATCCGTTTTCTCCTAAATCAAAATTTCCATTATCGTTTTGCGTTTGTGGACCGTTCTGAACCTCTTTCAGATCCTTGTAACAGTTTTCATCTGTTTACGACGCAATTTACTGGGATTGTGCTTGTCACCATGGAGATGATCCCCTATGAGGTTCACCTGTCAAAAATCAGCACTTGCGCAAATGTAAGATTAACTCAGAATCATTTCCTTAGGTTCTAGTGTCTGATCGATCTCAAATTTTCATTTAGGGCGATCGGGGAAGAACGGTCAACCAACAATCAATTTAAACATTATAGCCATATCAGTAGCTGCTGCGCAAGCGGAAAGTAAAATCCTTGTAACTAATCTAATTTCAACAGTTTTCATCCACTTTCGATAACACCGTCGAAGCTAGTTTTGTTTGCTCTGAATATATATTCACGTTAATTTTGGTTCATCTTTTTAAATTTTAAGCCTTTTTAACCTAATAGAAAAGATGATTTCAACCCCCCCCCCCCCCTTAAACTTGGTCACTTCACGTTTCAAGGTGCATAAATTCAAAATCAGAGAACGTCCGTCAGCCGTACGTGCCGTAAAAGGCCTTAGAATTGATGAAAAGTCCGTTCTTTCTGATTTGGCTCCATTTGAGGTTTAGTTGATCCTAACTTCCAGCCAGCCCAATCACCTTACAAGCTTAAATGCTTTGGGCCAAAACTGGTCAAAAATGTGTTTTTTGGGGTGTATACAAAAACATGCAAGTAGGGGGTCATTTTCTAATCATTTTAGGGGTGAAATCGATCGTAGAAATTCGCCTGTAGCGAATCATCCCAATTTTTAAAACCAAAAGTGACCAAAACCTCACAATGACGCGAACAATCACGCTGATTTCCAAAAATAATAAACTCATGCGTTAGAATCGGTGGCGTTCTTTACGTCATCTCGAACTATTAAGGAAGGTTTTCGTATAATGCTTTTTAATAAGCATATCGGAACGAATTCTGTAATTCAATCGGGATGAATGAAATCTATAGGATAGCCTTATAGCTATTCAGTGGCAAGTGCTTAGCCCGGGCTTCAATAGGCGATAAGTCGAAGGATGGAATTAAGGGCAATGTGAACGTCACATCTAGTCAGGCTGCAAGTAATGGCTGTACGTGTTAAATTCAGTTCTGAGGGTCCGTCCCTATGTAGGATGGTAGATCGATAATTAATTTACTATATCTCCGTTTGAGCCTATTCAAATCCAGGATAGTAGATAGCTCGCTCGTCAGGTTCATCACGGGAAGCTGTGAATGCGGGCGGATGCTGTTCGTAAGGAGCTTTAGGCGATCAGCTCGGCAGTCGCGTCACGTATTGACGATGTCATCTCATCTCATTCTCGCCCTCTACATACGCCAGGTACCTAACGGGGGCCTCCCATCGCTCTCGAAATGTCAACACGTACGAATCGCTTCGACATTCAGTTCAGCACAAATGGAATAGCACACTGACTGCATTTCCCAGTAGGATCCATAGTGTTGACTTATATAGATGGCAGCACTTGCCTTGAGCCATTCAAAGGTCAAATGACAGTTGTTGGTAAATACATATGACAACTATACAGAAAACGAATAAATACAAAAATATGATTATTTTTGAATAATATATCCGAGTCGAAAGCTGGATAGTACATAATTTTTTCAAACGAAGCCTAGGGCACACCATCTAAATATATGTATACCTTACTAGGTAGGTTTTGCTTGGAAAAGAATTTCTCGTTTTGAAATGATTCTTTCTCGAATGGTTGAAATTAGTGGAATTACTCTCATTAGTAAGATTGTTGATCCAATTGATGATACAACATTTCATGTTGTGAACCCATCTGGATAATCTTGATATCGTCGAGGTATTCCTCTTAATCCAAAGAAGTGTTGAGGGGAAAAAGTTGTATTTACTCCAATAAATATTATAATGAATTGGATTTTCAACAATTCAGGGTTTACTGTTAAAGCTATGAATAAAGGACATAAGCGGATACATTTTCCAGTAGCAAATACAGCTCCTCCTAATAAAACGTTGTGTAAATGTGCTACATTTTCTTATTTTAGTTTTCCATTTTAAATTGAATTTGGAAAAAAATGCATCGTTGAAAATTTCTTTTAGAGACTTCATTTCTGAGTTATTTCATTTTTGCGAACAACAAAAATCGAAGAATTCCTTTAGAAAAAACGTTTTTCTCCAATTATATTCAGTATTTTTTAGATTTTGAGCACATTTTTGAAATCAGCATCATATTTCCTATCAACAGAAGCTAGTTTCCATCATCAATGATGAATCATCATCAGAGGATTCACGAGAGTGTGCACGGAGGGAATTGAACAACCAATTCGCCAATCGATGGATTGGCAGGCAAGGCCCGGTCAATTAGCGTGCGAGATCTCCCGATCTCACCCCACTGGATTTTCTTCTTTTCGGGTTATCTAAAAGATAAAATACGACCTACTACACCAGAGGCATTAAAAGGTGATCTGGCTCAAGATTGATCAGCTATTCTACCAAAAGTGTTACGAAGAACAACTTCTTCGGTGAGAGATTGACTCGCAATCTGTTCACAGAAGCAAGGGGATCAATGTGAAACGTAGGTAATTTTAGTAGAATAAAAAGTGCCAATAAAACTTGTCAGGTAAAATTTCTATGTGTACTACTTATTGAAATGTGTCAATCCTCTGATGATGATTGTTGATGATGGAAACTGGCTTCCGTTGATAGGAAATTTGATGCTGATCTGAAAGACGTGGTCAAAACCTAAAAAATTGAAGATAATATATTTTTTTCTAAAAACATTCGTCAATTATATGTTTTTTTTAGGTAGGTATCATAACAGATGAATTCCAGATTACTCCTGTAAAATCCTCCTACAGTAAATAGAAATACAAATCCTACTGCTCATAGTGTAGGTAATTACAGCAATAATTATGGTTGCTGATGTTAATATGATCGTGTATCTACATCTATTCCCAGTGTTAATACATGATGTGTTCAAACAATAAATCCTCATGATCCAAATGTTTAATTTTTTCCACTTTCTTGTATATGTGAGATTAGTCCAAATCCTATTCATTCGAGTTGGAACCGTTCCGTAGAACCTAGTCCACAGGTGAAACAGCCTGGAACTATAACATCTCGTCCACGATACTAACGATATGTCAAAAACTACATTACTCTGTGCTGCCTTTCAAATTTCTTGGACGTGGATTCTTGGTAAAAATTTAATTGAAGAATTTGAATTAACCATATCAATATTATTAACGATGACTGAATGATAATAAATGTAAAATACGAAACGGACTGAAGGAAGCATTGGTAAATGGAACTACGAATGTAACAGTTACGACACGATAAGAAGTTGTAATGACAAATGATAAGAAAGAAATAGCACCAGATTGGAAGTGAATCGGGTTTTTCGACATGTAACCTACACGAAGTAAGGTGTAATGAATGCGTCTTGAGGGCCAAGAGGGCTGCAACAATTTCACAGCCTGTGACTTTTCATTTTTTTCGAGATTTTAAAAATTAGTACAGCAATATGAGGGGTGAACATCTAAAGGTTTTCGGTAGACCCACTGTGTGTGCCAAAAGTCGGCTTTGGGGCCTAAAACAACTGAACGGTTTGAAACCACTTGTAAAGCGTAATCGTTCTGTAACCTGAGACAAGGAATTAGAGGTAGAGACATTCTAATTCTCTCAGGTAGCTCTTAAAGTACTTGGAGCTGTACGAAACAGGTCCTAAATTATCAGGGAATGCTGGAATGTACTTGATACCCTTGGAAAAAACAACAAGATCCTTGGAGTGTACCCTAGGTCACAGAAGAGCGGAAAGTATTCAACGAACAGACCTGACAGCTCAAAGGGAGGCATCAATGCATTTCATTGGTCTGTATTGGGTACAGTGAAATGCTCGTTAAAAACCACTTCATGACAATGGATGAGGAATGAACAAACGGCAATGGGAAAACACCCCTGAACAGGAACATGGAAAACTGGTTATGACTGCACCGTTTTGTACAGAAGCGTTCAATCCTACTATGAGGAAAATGAAACTCTTAGTGGGAATGGTGACTGGGCATCGGTGCTTCAGAAAACATCTGAACAGGATTGGATCCTTCCCGGGGGGTCATATGCTACTGAAACTGATTCCCATCTTCTCTTTAAATGCCCAAAACTCGGAGGTAGACGATTCCAAATCTTTGGGACCCTCGACCCATAAGAGATAGTTTTTTCTATCTATGCTAAACTTAATTCTAACGGGGATTGGCTCCAGATATGGGTCAGCAACAGGGGAATGAAGTGCAAATCCTGATTTCAGAGAGAAAGAGGGACCCTTCCTGAGGACCTTGAAATTCTCAATAAAAATGATGCATGTTGTAACATCTTATACTATAGATACGTATTCCCTAATTGCTCAATAAACAAGTTTTTTCATTCATTCTCACGATGAACTGCGGGGTTCTATAAAAAGTTGTGTCTTCAGACCCATTACTTTCACGGGGTAATGCGCCCCGATGCGCCCAAATCCCCATAATCCGCCTCCTTTTGTCCCCTAAATGATCACCTGAATCCCTGAAGAAATAGCGTTTTGCGGTTCTGCGTTGTCAGAATGAAGCAGGCTATTTCGTCTCATCTTTTATTTGGTAAAGTAAGAAGTAAGCACAGTTCTCGTGTATTGAAGATTATTGACTCATCTACAAGTTTTGTATGTATCTCATGCTTGTCATTCAGTAAAGTGAACACTGATGTTAGCGTTAACAGCTGAATGTATAACGGGGCATACCTAAAGGTTCCATTGATATAAAAAATCAGTGACAAAGAGCTTCTCTGAGTTACTAAACATTATGATGTTCGAGTTCGGGTTATTCACAAGAGGGAAATGTTCATTTTTAACAATTTCTACAACTAAAATGTAAATTTTAGTTGTAGAATATATTTAGCATCGTGGAGTTCCTGTCTACATTTGGGAAGGCATGAGAGTTATTTTCTTCGAGCTCAAATTTCTCCACTACATGAGAGTCATCAACCTTCAACCAAGCCCCTACTTGATCTCATTTCACTCAATTTCCATCCTTAATTTCATAATAACAGAAAAATTAAACCGATATTATATTACCGTGAAACAGTAATAGTCGGCGCAATCCTCACCAATTACATCTAGAAATATCTTGTCCGCCCTGTCATCAGCTTGTTTTGTCGCCTTCCTCTCCCTCAGCCGCCACCGTTTGTTTCAATATCAGTTAATTGGTTTGAGCTATATGATTATGTTCCTCGGAACAGTACGGGATGTTGATAGTTTTCTCCAATATTTTCAGCCAGGCAGTACAGGTTTTGGCGGAACATCTACAGTAATAAACGAATATAAAAGATCAACAGAACCTCGTTTTTGACTCTATGTAACTCAAAATTGTGTAGCAATAACGGCTTCCCACTTTTGTTCGTAGTAAACGTCGGAACTGAAGTACTGGACATTGTGTCGACGCACTCTCTACAACAATACACACAAAACGGAAGTTGCAGCGATGTTTGTTTGACAACTGTTCAATTACCTCATCTTGCAATCTGAGATCTTGGGTTCCAAAGACACTTCATATCTCTTCAGATGGACGCAATAGGACGATACGACCCTACCCACTTTTCCCAGCTCTTTCGTTAATGAGCTCTCGTAATAGCACCGCCAGAGGGATTTCGCAATGAGAAATTGCCCATTTTCATGACCCTGTAGGAAAATTAACTATGCGCCTGGTGTAGAGGTGTACTGTTGTTGGCAGTGAATAGGGCTTAATGATGGAGGAGCGGGACTGCGGTTGTTTGGTGAAAAGCGGTGAGGAGGGCCGGGTGTAATAAAGTTGAGGAATGAGGAAGGATGATGAGTTCGAGTGAAGATTAACTGAATACGAGAGAAGAAAAAGTGAGTTAGGTCCTGAAGAGCAGAAGAGGTGAAGGCGAGAGTCTGAGGTCGCCGAAGGAAAACTCTATCCTGTGCTCAGTTCGCCCTTATCCTCAAATTTAAAACTTCTACTATTATGTCATCGTATAATTCGAAACTTTCCCAAAGAAAAACAAAGAAGAAACAAACTCAATTTCGAAGTTGTAAGAAACTGCTCGTTCATTTCGTTTATTTAATAAGTCAGATGTATCATTAAAAGAAGTCTGGTATCCCGAAAAAGAGAAGATTTTCAAAAAGAGATTATCTATAAAACTAACGTTGATATTTACCTGCCAGGGGAACAATTCAAATTTTCAGAAACTGTTTGTGGATGACACATAAAATCTACAAATCAGTGTACACTTTACTGTAGTGTACTGTCACAAGACAGACCTTCGGGTACTGTCAATTGCGTATTAGCACTTACACGGTCTTGGGAGGTAATCAATATTTTAATCTCTCTTCCTCCCAGTCAATGTCCATCACATCACACTTGTGTCACCAGTACTTGATGTTATCATAACCAGTTTCCATCATAACCAGGGAATCGAAGTGACTTACTAACGCGAAATGTTGACAGATTGTACATATGAGTAATGTTAATGGTCACGTAAACGTAGATTCGTTAGTTTTGTACTTTCGCGAGTTTGTCAGAGTGAAAAAAAGATTCGCTAGTTTGTCTTAGTGGGGATGATATGTTATTTCTTCTGTTAAGTTAACTTTTGATTTCGGTGAGAAAAATGCTGTGATGGATATGGTTAGTTGGGCCCTCCCGATTTTAGAATCCGACGCTTTGGGGGATGAAACAGACGTTTTCAAGCTTCTGGATCATCCTCTGAGCGTGGCGGGGCATTATTCCACATTCTGCTCAATGGAAGGGGCAACTATACCATTCAATCCCCTCACAATGTAATATCCCGAAAATGAAAACTATACATTTATATTCTAGCTAAAGGTAGACTCGGACGAAAAGAGTTCGTTATGAAGCACTGGGTTATAGATGTTCTAATACAAATAATAAAATCAATATCCAATCATGTAGAGAGCCCAGTTTTACTGGCTTCGGCTGTGATTTTTCTCTAATTATATTTTTATGGATTGTTAAAATAGTGGCGAAAGGAATTGGAAACAGTAACAGACTCTGTGAGCTTGAGGCTCTGTCTTCTTTGTGACTATTTCCATACGAAGTTACCACTGTGGGGTTGGGAAGGAACTGGAGTGTCGAGGCTGAAGATCTCCCACGGGGCTCGAGAATAAAATATTTCTCGTTCGTCCCCTTTCTTCGTGAGAGCTCTGATTCCTCTCCTTAACAATGCGGGAGTCCGCCTACCTACCGCCAGGATCTGCGTACGTGACGTTCAGGCCAAAATAACTGCTTTCTCACTCTCTCTCTCTCTCTCACACGCAGCTACTCGAGAGGGGGTTAAAGTTGTGAAAGTTCGTCTGCCAGAATCTGGTAATGCGTAACGAGGAACTTGAGCGCTTTTGCAAATGATCAGAACAGACAACGAGCACATATTATACATATATCACGGAGGAGAGCGCTGAACTCAGTTAAAATTTTTTATCGCCATAGACGGTTTTGCTGGATAATCACCAAACCTTGGGGAACTTTCACTACAAATGTTTTTGTGCCGTTCGATACACGAATTGTGATTGTGATTACAAGAATTGAGTTCAGAACATCCAATTATCTTTCCATGAAATATTTTTGGTTCAATTATAAATAAGTCAATAAGTATCGTTGTCTAATATCTGGGGTACCGCAGGGCAGTGCACATAGGCCAGTCCTGTACTTGCTGATCACAAGGGACCTTCCAAAACCTGTAAACGCTGTCACAGCTACGTTAGCAGATGACACAGCAATCCTATCAACAGAAAATACCAAAGAGGAAGCCAAAAATTAACTCTCAAGTAGTACGGTACTGTAATACAGCCAAATATCTGGGTATGACACTAGATGCTAAGGCCAAGTGGAAAGAGCAACCTGAAATTTAAGAAAATGTATTGGTTTCTGGGATGGAATTCACAGCCCTCAGTCCACAGTAGAATACTATTATATGGGCAAGTGATTAAACCAATATGGGCCTACGGCTGTCCCTTAAGGGGCTGCACCAAAAAGTGCAACGCCAAAATCATCCAAACAGCTGAGAAAAAAATTCTGAGAATCATAGTAAATGCCCCATGGTATATTCGGACAAATAATCTGCATCGCGATCTCAAGGTTGAGATGTTCGACGAGGTTGTCACAAAAATCGGCTCCACACCATAAACTTCGAAGGCATTTCACTCCTGGACAACAGCGATGAAGTACGACGACTGAAGGGGACCAAACCCTAGGACCTAGTTATAAATCGCTAATAGTGGTGAACTCTTTCGTGGTGGTAGATTAGATCTATGTACCACCAAAACTGAACGAGGTTAATTAAAGTAAATTTACTAGATGTATTATATTCTTTAAAGTTGTAACAATAAAAATATATATTTAAAAAAAATCTAATCTTCGGGACTTGAAGAAGCAAAAAAATGTCTGCCATATTAGGTATGGCTCATAGCTTCATTGTATCGATAGAATGAATAAATTCTTCATTTGAATGAAGTAAATAAACTTGATCTTGATTTTACAATGAAAGCTTATCACATCGATTCATGGGACAGAAATGCCGTGGAGTATGTACAGTGTACAAGGGGAGTTAGCGCCTTCATATTGATGAGTCACCATGTATTGCGGGTCTGTCGAGCTAACTCTTCAGCTAACAATAGTGATACGATCTTGTTTAAATTGATATGAGACCGACCTTCCCCGAATACCCCACACATTTGAACATGGTTGGGGAACTAGAACTTGAGAAAATCATGTTTGGAGGATTTTACGTTTGCGCATGCGCTTAGTGAACTACTTTTTTTGATTGATGATATTCTTACTGGACCATCTACCGCCTAACCTGGATATATCCGGAAAATTTCATTTGAACCGGTTGGATACTGTAGAAAATAGTCTTTTTGTACAGATTTCATGTACGCGCATGAGTAGCAGTTAATTTTACGATCACGTTGACATTTATAAAGGATTCTAGACCGTTTTCCCCTTACTGCCCTCCAAATTTGAACAAGATTGAACGCCCTCAAATTCCATAAACATTTTATCAAAATCGGATGAAAACTAGAAATTCAACGTGTTACAAGGATGTGGGGCCGGACATACACTAAAGACAGAAAGGTCAAAAATGTAAAATGCGAGTGGAAATCCTGATTTTGGGAAAAAAATGTAATTGCCCATAATTGGAAACAAAGCTTCCGCTCCTATATGTAGACTCGGAAGCAAATAGTCAGCCATGTAGCAATAACATAAATTAACGTTGCTTCGGGTACCAGGCCATGAAGGAATAGTAGGCAACGAAGAAGCTGATCGACTAACTAAAAAGGGATGAGTCAGCCCTACTGGACCTGAACCGCAATTAGGGGTTACCACGAGTTATGTTACTCAACAGGGAGAGACAAGCCAAGCGGTTTTTACAATATCAAAGAAACGCGCACACTCCCTATTGTCACTGAGGCGTACAGACCTTCGCAAACTTGTGGGACTCCTTACTGGGCACTGACCTCTAAGATACCACCTTAAAAAATGGGTAAGGTCAGGGCAATAGAATACCGGCTCTGTTGCGAAAAAGCGGAGACAGCTGAACACGTACTGTCCTGCTGTTGCATCGATAACATTCCGGCACTTCGGAAAGGGTGCCCTAACACCCGCCGATATTGCCAAGGAAACACCTGAAAACCTCCTTCACTTTGTGAATGAAGAGGCCATTAAAAAGATTCTGAAGTGAAACTGGAAAAGTGTCACAATAAATCACAGTGGTCTCAGTGGCCAGCGGTTCTTCCCATCCCATGTCGGAAAAAAAGGAGTATACCTAGCTATAAATGATTAATTTTGTGTGCTGGTGTGTACGAATAATTTTTCTGTTTTGTAATTACCGCTCTTTCAGTGGGTGGCTCTTTCCCCTAATCTACCTGAGATAACAGAAGGTACACCTGAATGAGAAATCCCCCTCCCCGCCATCAATTCCCGTTGTTAATGAAATGTAACCCGGCACTGTGCAACCCCTCTCTCGTTCTTCTCGATATTGGAAATACTCATATCCTCGAACGTAAATTACCCCATATTTTCATTTTTTTATATTAAAACCCAAGTTGAAGTTTGACAAATACAACTTTCATCGAGTATTGTCCACACCGACCTGTATCGTTTCAACCTCCTTCATTCCCAGATTTCATCAATTTCACGTTCTCTGATATGCAACTCTCTAGAATTCGAATCGTCTGAACTGATTTACGAAATTTGCCCTTTTCAAGTATCGACTCGAAATGTCGTGTAGTTCATTCCTTTTAGACGATTTTGCCTTCTACCACATGGACTCCACGAGCCTTTCAGATAAGATTTAGTTCATAGGATACTTCCCCCGCAAACCATCATCTACCTTCTTCTATCTACTTCTGCTTACCTCAATCCCAATCTTAGTCAAAACTACATGCAATTCGCCGTAGCTAAACAGTGCGCTGCACAGGTATCCGTTCCATCCACGGATACTAAACTAAGAGCTAAACAGTTAAACAGCTTGAGTGAAGGGAACTTCAATGTTCGTAAGGTGCACGTGACGTCATACCTGCGGCGCGTCATAGTCTAGTATCCGTGGTTCCATCACTAGTACGAGCAAGAAATCCAAAGTTTAGTATTTATTTTTGAAGATTATTTTTCTTTTACTTTGAAATTCCCGACATCTTGTACCTCGTCTATTTGTATAATATTTTTTCAGACCACAAGAAAAATAAGACTGGGTTCAATTTCCTTTTTTTTTCTCCCAATGGTCATTCCTTTGGGAATCTCACAATCTGTTAATTGTCAGTTCAGCCTCTCCGAAAAGCTGGTAAATTCCTCCCGGGTTAAAGAAAATTTAATTTCATAATATATATATTTTTTATGAGTCGTTGATTACACTTGTTTGTTTTGCTGATTGGAACAACTCACGGGAGAATTTCCACAATCATAAAATGTTCAATAATTCCTCGTATTCATTCTTCCTCATAATCTTGAGTTACTGTTAATTAATGAACTTCTCTGTTCTTATAATTTCATTATTACTGTAGAATGATATTTACATAACTCGAGAAAGTTGAAAATACAAGAGTATAGTTAGCATGGCAATTAACTAGTATTGAACAAATAAACCAAATTTGGTGCAGAATTTATATCATAAAAAGTATTTATAACAGAAAGAAGTATTTTCAACTGATTTTTGTTTGTTCTCAGGTGAGTTTGGTGTGACATACAATTAAACCATCGTAGAGTCCGGAGAAGTAGGTAAGTTAATCTTTCATGTAACGACTGTGGTGTACTGAATCAGTATTGCTCATAATTAGTCATGTACTTCGTATAACATATTTATATCAATATGAAACTATAGATGCATGTCCTAATGCGCAAAAGATTGGTAGGGGGGTGGGGGAATAACAGACAAAGTGAAGTAGAAGTAGAATCTTTTTATTAATTATTTAGTTAAAGTGTGTTTTTTCAAGTGCGGTCAGGGGTTGGTGACGTTTTTCTAAAAAACCGTTTAAGGAAAGTAAATATTTGGTGGCCTGGGTAAACTTAAAACAAAACCTTCGATTTTTCGAGAGCATAATTTAGCCTATGTTACTTTGTAAAGATGTAGCTTTCTGATTTTGAAACAGTTTTTAAAATCGTTCCAGGAGTTTTTGAGATGAATCGTAAAGAACAAGTTGACAAAAAAGTAATCTTTCTTATTTATAAGATTAGCATAGAATCCATAGCAGTCAATGCCATACGTCACATAAGGGTACAAAAACACTGTGATTATTGTTTTGAAAAAATCAAATTAATGTAATTTTTATTTAGTACCCTCCCCAGGTCCGTAGCTCAAACCATTCCCGATGTATGGCTCGATTTATGCTGCCAACATTGCATCCACATTCAGTACATCACTAGGTTACTGCGTTCAAAACAAAAATAACAGCGTTTTTTTGTTTTTGTTTTGATTGCAGTAAAATAGTATGTAGTGAACGTGGATACTAGAATGAACTCCTAAAAGGGTTTATAGCCGATAAACGGGTTGAAGCATTCTGATATGCATGCTCCGTCTTGAAAAATTTAAAACTTTCAAATAGAATATTCTTCCATTGTAATCGCTCATGAAAAAAAAAAAAAAAAAACGCTGCAAATTCTTTCACTGGAGTTTATTATTCAATTTCGTTCATTTGGCTTGCATTCATGATTTGAATCTGTACTAAGCTTTGGAGTGTGAGTGTTTCACAGGTGATAGAGCGATTATTGAATTTCAGGAGATATGCATAGAGCACTTGAATCAGTTCTCAACCAAAATACCTATTTGGATTGATCAGTTGATCATATTTGTGTGCCTCCTGAAATTCAATAATCGCTCTATCACCTTGAAACACGCACACTCCAAAGCTTAGTAGAAATTCAAATCATGAATGCAAGCCAAATATGAAAGAATTTGCAGCGTTTTTTCTTCTTCTTTGTTTATTCTCAGTTGTTTGAACCATAGGTTCGAAACATAGGTATTTACATTCATTTGAGGAAGGGCATAAATGCTACAACCCCTTTAAGAGAACTTGCGTAGCTTATCGAACAATATAATTTGTTACAAAACTATTGGTAAAACAAAATGAAAAATAATAACATAAGAACATAGTTTCAATTTAAACATATTTTATCTTAAATCATAAAAGGCGTATATGTCTTATTAATTAAATTTTATTGATTAGTAATGATTAATTTTTCTTTTTAAATCAAATTCGAAATTCTGCAAACTCAATAGTGGCATCTGGTCTACTAAGTGCATTAAATACATAAATTTTATTCAACCAATATTTTTCTAAAACTATCGATATTTTCTGGTCGATACAATCGGTAGTGCCTACTATCGATGATTAACCTTCGATCGGCATCGATATATCGATATTTTATGTTTCGAAGGCCATCTCTACCTTGGGGACAATAGCGATTTTTACCTTTAAAGTTAAACGAAATCAATGCTAAAAATCATATGATTACTTTTCTGTAGCTGAGTTTATGTGCTCAGCCAAATATTTTGGGATTGAATAGACTTTAGTTGTCACAAAAATATTCATATATTTCAAATCCGCTCCCAAAATTGGGTAAGCGGGTACCAAGGTAGGCGCAGATTTCGTCGTGGCGACCAATGAACAATCGCCCGGATCCTGATTCCCTTCCTCGCTCCAGAGTTTATAAAATTTATTTAATAACTTGAGACAGTTACTATTCTCGTTTTTCTAATCTTTGGAATATTCTTGCCCTTAATTTATACTGCAAATTGTGATGATCTGTGTACGATATGGGAAATCGGCTACAGTGCGCCGCACAGAGGTGCTGAGGCGGAAAAAACCATCTATGTAATAGAATATTTTTACATCGCATCAAAACCTATATAGAAATGGGACCTCATAAATAAAATTCAATTAAATAAAAAATTAAGTAAATCTGAAGATAAATGTTGAATTCTAAGTTTTTTATGGAACAATTTGTTGAAGCATTAATAATGACTTGAAAATTTCTATGATACTCTTAACATTCCAAGCACTATTAAAGGTCATTGGATGTATTTTTAGCTTCTAAAAAAAATTGAATCGTCTTTATTATTAATAGGTTCAGGAGAAAATACATCCATAATACTGGATTTTTTTCACAATTCGTAACATTCTGCATTAAAATTGTAACTTTAATTCTCATGGTTTGCTCAGAGGTTCTGTGACATGAATGCCAAGCTATGAGACTTCCAGGAGTGTATGGGATGGAGTATGAGATGCGGGCAGGAGTGCTGGCCTGAAAATCAATGGACCAAAAACTAAATAAATGCGGCTTAGTGTTAACACACCCTGGTAGTTGGAGATGAACCCATAGAAACGGTAGATAGTTTCACCTATTTAGGAAGCGTAGTCTTTGTCCAGGGTGTTACTGAAGATGACATTAAAGCCCGCATTACAAAAACGAATTCCTCCTTTGTCAATTATACCCGCTGTGAAAAAATCGCACCATTCCTGAAAGAGTCAAGCTCCGGACCTTCAATACAAATGTGAAATCTGCCCTCCTGTACGAGTGTGAAACTTGGAAAATGACAAAAGCGCTCATAAAGCAATTACAAGTATTCACGAACCGTTGCCTTAAAAGAACTGTAAGGGTTTTTTCGCCGGACACAATCTCAAACAAGGACTTGTGGAAGAGGACACGTCAGGACTCCAAAGAAATGCAGATCAGGAAGAGGAAATGGGGCTGGATTGGTCACACTCTTCGGAAGGGTGGGGAATCCATTCAAGGTGGGCATCCTTGATGTGGAACCCTCAAGGCTCCCAAAGGACTGGACGCCCTAGGATGACCTGGAGACGATCCGTTGAGGAAGAAATTGAAGGAGTTTGAAAAACATGGAACGAGGTTGTCAGACTGAGCCAGAATTGAGATGAGTGGCGTAAATGCGTTGAGGCCCTATGCTCCTCAAGGAGCCAAAGGGAATAAAAAAGAAGAGGTTATTCTCATGACTTTTTTTATTATAAATCGAATGAAACCATTTCCAACTTGACGAAGTCATTCGTTTCCAAGATAATGAGTTTTTTCCGATTTTTTTCCTGTTTGCCTCTCTGTGAGCTGGTGGAACTGATATCGGGGACTTGTAAAATTACCGCTCTGTTCCATTACGGAATCACGTTCCGTCGAACGTTTCCAGCTAGAATGTTACAAATATTCTCTGGGGGTTGCAGGCAAAGTGTTTCCTTCCGTGGAAGGAGTAGCTACTTCATTTCATCACCTCTTAATCAAAAGTCACCGAACGTATAACCGTGTTTGATAATTAATAGAACTTGAAGATGAAAAATTGGAGTATTTGTAAGTTGTCAGTTGTAACGGATGGGGGGGTTCTCAGTTTGATTAAGATGAACCGCGTCATTCTCGCCTCTCAAATCAAGATAAACCCGACCGGAGAAAAGTCCAAATTGAAGCCAGCGCCGAGGCGGGAAACTAAATATCCAGACCCCGACACTCGGCTTCCCGGTTTTGACTAATTGCCCTCGATATGTCGGCGAGGACTACGGCACCGCCGGTAATGGATGTGGGAGTGGCGCGGACTCCACCTCTACCGCCTAATACTGATATTACTCCCTTTCTCTTCCTCACGTCCTTTCTCTTTCTCACTCCCTTTCTCTTTATTTCTCCCCTTCACGTTTTCCTTCTCCCTCCATCGCTTCCTAATGAAATTGGTCTCGTTCTCACTCCCACGCCCCATCGTGCCGGTGATTTCTCAAAAGGCTCGCTACAGTACTTTCATCAATAACCGAAAATGAAATACGAGGTCACCTCCCGTTCGACGGAGCCGCTGAAATGAACCTTCTGTGAGCTTGTATTGAATATGACTTAGTTACTACTACCATCTCTGGATTGAACTCAAATTCAATGGGCCGAAAGTAATTACTAGGCCTTTCCGGCAGCTGAATCCAGCAGAACTGGAATTGAAAACTGATGGTTTGCTATGCTGGAAGGTTTTCCAGCTGAATTAAACATTTTTCCAAAACTGTTAAACCTTTTTCCGAAACAATTAAACCTTTTCCCAATAAATTGAACTACGTTCCAAAATAATTGAATCGCTTATTTCAGAAACCTCATTAGTCCAGTTTTTCGCATTTTGATGTAACCAAGAAAATTTACCGGCTTCCCTAAACATGGCATTTAAACCCATTTTTTAGTACATTTAAAGACATTTTTTTCAAAATGTAACTTTTTTGACTTAAAAGTAACTAAAAATTGCTATAAATACTAGATAATGTGCACTATAAGACCACAAAGCTATTTTAGAGCTGTGTTTTATTGAAATGAGAGAGGGATTCGTTCTGTCATCTGCACATGCGATGTTTCTACAATCAAACTTCCAAAATACTCATTGGTTATCTTAATTAAATAATGAATTCATTTAAAAGGGTAAGTAATGAAAAAAGCAGTTCCTGAACATATTGACGTTATTACTGTTGTTACTGTTTGTGTGTTTTGTTATTTTGTGTTGTGTGTTTGTTTGAACAATGCTAAATACAAACCATCTTTCAACTATGAACTGGGAACAAAACTTTTAACTCTGAACAAAAACACTGAAACACTCCAAACAACAAACTGTCTTAGTCAAAAGTAAGGAATTTGAACGAAAAACTACTAGAGTGACTTTGAAGTATCCATCTTTGACGAAAAGTCGATAAACAACAGGCACATCAGTCCCCTATGTGTTGTCGCTTAGTGGGTTTCTATACCAAACGCTTATTTCAAGACCAAGAAAAACCGGCAAGGAGGGCTCGTTGTTGCGGTGTTCCCGTTTTAAACGATATGCCTATCTCTAAAATACCCAAAAATGCAATAAAGTCGATTTCGCATTTCCTGGCGTTTATTGGGTTTCTGAAAGGAGCGATTGAATTAAACCTTTTTCCGAATAATGGCCAAACAATTTGATCATGAATTAGGTTGAAAGAACTGCATGCTCATTGATATTCCAGTGGTTGTTTCGTCGTTTATCTATTGTCTATAACATCCCGTTCTTCAGAGAGGTTCAATTATTTTAGAAAAAGGATTGATTGAACAATTCTTTAGAAAGCACATAACTCCGCTAATTACAACGCCTGGCTAATGTGTTATTTTTGTATATTATTTTATCATGTATACCGATTTATTTTATTCAAAGTTACCAGTTTGGTCACTGGTCTTCGGCTTAAAAACCGAAAATCGATCCGGGATGTACCGGTAACGTATGAATTTCGATCAATCAATCCAAAAGGATTACAATTAAGGATTGAACTATAGAACGAAATCTGTTAAAAGCCCGCTATAAGAGGGTAATTTTGTGTAATATTCTGATAGAAGTTAGTTCCATGAATAGAATGAGACCACTCGGGTGGCTGAAATATCATCCGTTTGTTCTACATCAGTGGATGGGCGAGCTGAAGAGGGCTGCAGAAAACGTTCTTGGTGAGGTCTGTGGTAGAATGCGCGGCTGGCATGAGCCCAAGTATTTTAATCTTGAGTGCAATTACAACTTATGGAGACGCAAGGTGCCGAGTTTAGATATTGTACCGTTACTGTTATTCACGGTTCAAGATTTTTTCGTGTTTTTGACTTTCCATCACAAAAACAGCCACAACTTCCTCATTTTCCACAAAATTTCAGATCTCCAGAGCCAATTGTTAATTCCTCACCGTCTCGTCAAACCCACTTTTGCGGGGCGACCTCCTAGAGGGCATTTTGACCTATTTTAGTAAATGAAAACAATCGACTAATTCTGACAGTTTGATATCTCGTCCAGAACGTTTTAACCGTCCTAGACGAAAACTTTCTTGGCATTCACTCGGAGATCTCACTATCCCGGTTTCCTTTGCTTTAATCAGTGGAGAGGTCTTGATTGTGTCACGATTCAAATCCACGTAGAAAATAGTGCCGAACTTCTCTCCTTGTACATACTCCCTAAACCCTCAATTTCGCCTAAAAATCTACGTTGTCCGACGGGGAAACGTGAAACGGGAGGGGGGATGGCTACCTCACAACGAGAAGTGTTTTCTCGCTAGGAGACAAATATTGCGCAATTTTCTGCGGGGATTTTAATGGTGATGACAGCGTGGTGGGAATGACACCCTGGTTCAGGTTTGTTCCTCACTGTAAATGCCCCTTTGAGCTTATAAGTTCAAAGAGAAGCCAATAAATTCCCAGAACCCTTAATTTTGCCTATAAAACACGTTTTTCGACCGGGATACGGGATTTCTTCTCGTACTGGCCTGAATAAATTCAAAGTTGAGGATACTGTTGGAAGCTGAGCTATCTGCCCAGCTTTTTAGGCAACAGTAGAAAATGTTCATGTAAGACAATTAGGTTTTATGGGTGATTGAAAAAACCAGTAATTTCCTGGATTTGACACATTAATAGGCTTTGTTTACCCGTTAAACCTAAATAAAAAAATTTGGTTTAGCATTAGGAAGGTAGGCAATTTAATGTGCTTTCCAACAGTATTCTCAGATCTGAGATTCGTTGGAAAATAAGAAGGTTGTGGCTGTTTCTGTGACGGAATGTCGAAAACACTAAAAAATCTAAAACCTTGAATAACTCGGAAAATTAGCCTCTACAAAAATATTTCTATGAGGCACTTTATGTCACAAATTAGTTGTAGAATTCATTCCTACCCAGATGTCCAACTAATTAACTGGGACACCCTATACATAAATCATTGATTTACGTAAAAAGACTATCTGATGCAGAAACAATTAACCTCTGCGCAATAATTTACAGCGTTGTTTATTGGTCGTATCGGTGAAATTTAATAACCCAATGACGATGTCGAGCAACTATCTTAAACGAGTGTCTCTGTTTAATTCACTGTTTCGCGACAATCACGAAGCCACCTTTATCTTTTCGCGAAGACACAGAAACCTTCATTACTCGCTTTTGTTCCCTTTTGAGGACGGTGTTTGCTCCTGAAAACTGCCATAACGCTCGGCGGACTGAATAATGGTTACAGTATTATTCTCACTTAACCTCAGCTGCCGTCAGCGGAGCTATTCAGCTTTCCATACAAAGGCGAAGGAAGCGCAGGCGAGAAGGAGCTTTGGTGGAGGGGGGGGGGGGGGTTCCCTTTGTGTTAGACACCCCGCAAACCTCTCATCACCTGGTGCTATCGTTGAAATCATCATTCTCGTCTTGTGCTTAGCTAGAACCCACAAGAAATTTCGACGCCCGGTAACAACGTTTGAAGTTGGGAAGTTTCAATGGCATCAAATGTGATGTTTCCACCGCGGAAATCACAATATCACTTCATGGATGTGAATTTCAATTGAATTAACAATCAAGTATGATGTTGGGATGGCTTGAGATTCTTCAAGTACATCTCTGTTCCACACTTGACCACTCAACATTCCAAAATCATCAGAAGCTAAGAGCGTTTAGTAATTTTAAAATGGTTGCCACACAGTTGATATAAAAGACTCGTGACCAGCCAAAATGCGTGGGGTACTTCTACCTTCGCTGCTGGGTTATGATCATTCCAAAGGTGCGATCCTTAGGGGCGGCACTCATTTATGGGAGCACCATCTTATAATTATTACGAATTTACCTACGCTAAGAGGTAGATTTCTTGATAATAAACAACTCCAGTGACGGAATTGACTAACTTGCCTGATACAGAAATCGCTCAAAAAACATAAGGAACTGTGTACATATAAGGTGACAGATAAAGGGTTCCTATTTCCAATGCGTTTTATTTCCCATAAATTAACTTTTTGTGGGTTCCCACCAACAAGTTTGCAAATACAATACATATACGAAGAAAACACTGGAGAAAAGATGAAATCAGACAACCCTTTGGTAGCTGAAACAATAATCATTAGAAATCGGTCAATTTATTAAGACAAAGCTATTGTAGTGTTCCCCCTGTTTGTAGTTCAACATCAAGAAACTGGCGCCAGGGGCTGTTTAATTGCCTTGAGTCGGAGTGTTTATTTCGTTTGTATGTGCTGATTAGATCTTTCTGGCTGCACACAAGAGACAAGTTTTCAGAATTGGTGGGTCGATACTGCTATTTCGCCGGAAGATCAAGCAAAAACATGACCATCTTCAGTAAATTCCACATGCCCTTTTTATCAGATGGATTTTTTGAACGCACTCTTTTGAAATTCACGAACAATTCAAAACTCGTTGTTTGTATCATTCGAATACTTAACCCGTTGGAACTCAAAACAGAAACATATACACCACGCCAACCTTATTCCTCCTTTACTGTATCTTACACAATCGGAAACCATAAAAACAGTCGTGAAACTTTTAAATACCCTCAGAATCTAGAAATTCCGTTATCTTCTTCCATCGCATACAATACCATTTTAAGATAAAATAAGATCTGACCCCATTTATAGACAAGTTGATCAATAACTTCGACGTTCTCCCTCCCAATTGTCAAACAACCATTATTTCCATTGCAATATATTTCAATATAAAAGAAGTAACGGCTATTGTAAATACAACGGAACAGGAAAATGTATCGGGATTTGATTTTTTCAAGATACACCAAAATGGTTAAAACCAAACCAATAAATCAGTCTGGTGTTTTCTCTAAAAAAGCTACGCATCCCTCGAGAAAGATAGTTACAATACCATTTTCCTCAAATAAGTCATCATTTACATTAAGGAAGGAGTAGGGCAACAGCAGTAGTTAGACTGAAAGGACGTCGATGGTTGGGCACTAGGTCGCTAATAGTTTCTGCTGTGAACTTATCATGATCATTGAAAAATTACTCGCTTCATTTTATTTTACGAATACTCAAGTAATCAGAAACCAGCAACCCTATGACGGTTGGCTAGAGGAAAACCCACTGTCCCTGTAACCACGTGTGAGAGGATGAGAAGGAACCTGTATATAAACTCACGAACAGTCTGCTCTTGTCTGTTTCCAGATATTTTTCGAGTCCTTGTAACTGACTACGTCATAGCTGTCCCGACGAATTGACAAAAACGGAGCGAGACTTCTTGATACTACTAGATTTTGACGTTATATTTAAGATTTATCCTTGTGGGGTTCGGTGTATCAATGATGCGTGTGCAGTGGCGTATATATTCAATATTTTCGGGGGGGAGGGGGCGAGAATACCGGGGGTCCGGGGGGTATTCCATCAATTTTTCAAATCAGGTGTCTAAAATCACATGTTTAACTATTCTAGCACTAAAAAAAGAATGATAGAAAAGTAGTTCTTTTCCCAAGGGAAAACATATTTTAGGCCTAAATAATATTCAGGTAATAACTTGAAAAGGTGTAAAAAAATACATGATTGAAACAAAGGTTCCATTTTATTAACATTATTTTTAAAAAACTGCAATATTCTGAATGCAAGTGAATAGCATAAATGTTGAATAAACGAAAGTAACATAGCCTATTTAAAATTGCTACCAGCAACCGGAGAATGCCCAGACACGTCGCTTGTTATTGCTGACGTAAAGCGTTATGGAGCTACAATTATGGCAATGATGAGTTCTTTCTTTGTTGAGGTGGCAGGTATCAGCCGTCCAGGTTAGTCTGGTGTTTTCCACCGTAGGACCGAAAAATACAAGATTAATTTTTATTTTCCGAATTTCGGGGGGGGGGGGGTCCCGAGCCCCCTCCCCCCTTATATACGCCCCTGTGCATGTGCAAACGTACAAAATGGAATTTCTCGTAATGTCGATTTCACTTGATTTATCAGTCCGATTTCCTGTAAATTTGGAGATGTAGTTGATAGTAAGACCTTTTGAATTTAGTTGTAATAGATTGAGTAATATCCGTTGTCAGTAAGCAAAATTGAAACGGCGACAATGAGGAACTCCGACATTCATAGATTGATTTTAATCAAATAGAATGAGATTCTATTGTTTAGCTCCTAATCAGTCTCTTATATTATTCAAGGCTTGTTCGCAGTGGGCATGAATGCCCCATATGGATTAAAACCTTTTTTTTTTACCATTTTACTCGTATATAATATAAACGTTTTAATATTATTACTTTAATAATAATATATTAATCTATTAATATCGTAATAATATTATTATAGTTCTGTTTTAAATTAAAGTAGTTCTAAACAAAACGACACGTCCATGTATTAATAAGTGAGGAAGGAAGGTACATTGCCCACCGAAATTGGAAGTTTTTTCATAGGTATCGATTTTCGGTATCACGTATATTTATGATTCTGGAGGTGACAAGTTAAAATTTCCACAATTTTAATATTTAATATAACCCCTAGGTACTTCAACGTATGCATATTTCATACGTGCAATCATATGGGAGACTGTACCAAGGGAAACGTCCGTCGTTTGAAAAACTGGGTTGCAAGCCGGCGGCCACGGAACGGATCAATGAGATGAAAATTTCATGAGTTGAAAAACGTTACGGTGTAGGGAGCAGCAAGCAGCTATAGGCTGGCAATCAGCAACAGAAATTCATAGGGATTCACAGGGTTGATATGTAATAAACCGACACAACTGGATGGGGTTTTGATCTATTTGCATATTGCATTATGTCAAACGAATAATAATTGATGAAACATAATTTGCGGACGGGAGAACGATATAATAATTCGTCTGGAAGGTGTGATACTGCTGTATTAAGAATCAGATGGGGAGTGAACAGTGAACACATAAAACATGATACAGTGAACGAATATAAAGTGACACATAATTGATAACACGACAGCTCATTGTGGATTGATTTCATACAACTGGAACATGCCACGTTTTCAAGTCCAAGTGAGTCTCGGAGTTTGCTGAAAACGGTCTCGGGGTATTAATTGTCACTAGCGTTGACATAAATAATAAGAAGAATGATGAAAAATAGGAAATTTTACGTTCTTTCCAACAGTCTATTTAAATTTGAGATTACTCGGAAAATTCTACGTCCGTTTGTAAAGGTCGATAACATGAAAAAAATCTTAAATCAGTTATCACTCTGAATACTAATGTTTTTTTTTTTTTTAACTCGATCTCAAAAGGCTCTTTGGTACCTTTATCAAACCAAATAGAATTTTTGCAGTTGAGCTTTACGAAGAATAAACCAATTTGAAAGGTGAACTTTGTAACTTTTCGAAAAATTTTCGTTTTTGAAAGCCCATGATGTCCAAATAATGCGCGCCTGAAAAACAGGTAAGCCTAAAAACTGCGAGACGATCACAGCTTTCCAATAGTATAATTAATTTTGATTTTACTCAGCTGATTAGAAGAGAAAGTTGCGTTTGAGACCAGAAAAATGTAGTTTCACACGGTAAAATCGACGTGATAGGGCGCAAGAATGAGAATATTTCTCATTATTTAATTCTCATTAGGAAAATTATTTTCCTCACGCTGAATCCAATACATGGTGACACTCTCGATCACCCTCCGCAATTTCTCCGCGGTCTGGATACCCCATGGTAACCGAGTGAGGTACCATTCGCAGAATTCAACAAACCTTTGGTTGTTTGACAGCAATAAGTTTCGCAACTACGATTGAAAGCAAACTATTTGTCTACTGGAAAAATTTTATTATGATAAGAACATGAAGATAGGAAATTTTACAGTGTTTCTTTTTTCAAATTTGAGATTACTCCGGAAATGAGGGAATTATGTCTATTTTAATCAAGTATGGTCGATAACACACAAAAAATCTTTCCTAATCCTGTTTTTGTTCAAAACTAGTAGACAATGACACTCCGCTTGCCTATGTCAGGATAAACCTAAAAAAAACACTTTTTTTTAAAACCAATTTTGACCTTAATTATCTATGCTAATGAAGGGGTCGACCTGGCCAGAAGTGAGGACCAACTGTACACCTATTATTGTGCTTAAGAACGGACTTATTATTTGTAACATGGAGAGGTTTATGGAATGGTATATTTTGCGATCTGAGGAGATTAATGCCCACAACACTTGGAGGGTGACGGTGACCCCAGGCTATTTCTGGAGGGGGCCCGTTTCAAGAATCACGAATTGAGAACTAACCATATCTGTCTCATACTTCAATTCGAAGGTCTTTTTTTTTTTTTGGAATAGTGTAAACGGACCTTGCAAATTTTGAATCTGCATCTTGAAACGTAACATTAAAAAGTTTGAGGGTGGTTTCAAAAACGCTTTTCTATACTAGTATTACAAAGGCTTTCTATTGAAAACAATATATAAAAAATGTAAGGGAGGATTCAAAATTTGTTTTCTAGATCGATTTGGAAGTTACATTGTTTCCACATTGAAATTACAAACCAAAACTTTGTAAACATCTCCAGTTGGCAAATCGGATTTTAACGTAATATCAAATAAAGTAAGTACGTACAAGATACAAAACAAAAAATAGTCGGGGATAATGAAACGAATCACAGACAGTATTTTCTGTACTAAAAGTAGGTAGTTATTATGCGGCACTAAATGTAGCCAATAAATCCTTAGCTTTATTCCTTTGTTGCCGCGAATAATATTGCTAGCGACGCTCGTAAAAAGAACCTCTCGCGAATGGGTCCAGGTGAGGGATGGAACGACATCCAGTCGTTTCGTCTATTCAATAACGGGAGAAAATGGAGTAAAGGGGGCGGGGGGAAGAAAGTAACGAATAGAAGGGAATAAAAGACGATGGAAATGATTATAAAAACAGGGAGTGTAGCCGGTACGACTTAGTTATGCGTCTCCGGGTTAGCTGGGTGGTCAAATGAAAAGACTACGGACGTAAAACTCCGAACGGTCGGTGGCAGTATATTATTATGAGGGCGCCTTTTAAGGGCCAAAGTGGGGGCATCTTCCGGCTCCCCGGCTACATTTATTTTCATTAAGTTACTGCAGCGATCTAGTTCCCTCGGAGCCCTCCAACTTTTTAAGTTGCACTGCAGCTAATGGGTGAGAGATCATCCAAACTGGGTGGCTAACGTGAAAATTCAATTTGATCCTCCTATTTATGGTACTTTTGGTTACTGAAAGTAGCTGTACTGTATTTTCCGTTTAAATAGCAAAATTCACTAATCAGCCAAATATTGGTCATTCACTAATAATTGACAGCGATGATTATATTATTTTGCCATCATATCACGGATGGTCAAACGCTAACTCATCTAGAGTTATTTTCCATGATATTTATCCTTCTTTTTTTAAATTTTATAAATTTAATAAGTTCGGGTGGGCCACTCGGAGCGGCACTGTAACCAAGGCAGAGTG
The DNA here is from genome assembly GCA_031894815.1 of Creontiades dilutus. Classification (NCBI taxonomy): domain Eukaryota; kingdom Metazoa; phylum Arthropoda; class Insecta; order Hemiptera; family Miridae; genus Creontiades; species Creontiades dilutus. The sequence continues at coordinate 150,555 of JAVIWC010001254.1, read as the reverse complement.
AGCCTCCACATCGATCTTGGTAACATTGGTTTATGCCTGGTGGTCAACCTTCCCCTTGAAAGAAAATTGGAGTTCATTGTATACAAGACTTTTTATTTGCTCATGCAACAACGAGCACGCTCAATTAATCATAACCTGCAATGCTTGGCATTCTCACTGCCCTGCATATCTGCAGAAGGTGTGCAGCTATCTCGCTTGCTTCCCGACCTGCCCAATATGATAGTGAGATTTCTGTTTTTCTTCCAAAAAATTTCCTTACTCTAGGCGGATCCAAAATAGACACGGATCCATCGTCCCTTCTATAAAGATGGCATGTGGTCCTGAGCCAGGAACTCGAGCGTGGTGAGTACTTGGATGGATGCTCGATTAGGTAAGGTTCTCATTTCCAAGTCGTTATCACGCTCTTTTACAACGAATCCCTCCCCACGATGCAAATGGACGAGACAATGGAATGAATAGCTTTAAGCGAAATCATCAAATCGGATTCCACCGTGGTCCACGACGGGAGTTTCACCATACGCTCCCAGTACAGCGACCACCCCTGCCGTTATACTCCCGCCAGTAGTGTCCGTCAGGCAGTTATGATCCCAGCATCCCCCGGTCCAGGTAGACTATTTCCTCCCCAAACGGTCGTTAGGCTGATGGAAGGAAATAAGTAAATTATGTGATCGTGCAATTATTCAATGCTAAGTACTTAGGAGTAAACGCCTCAATCAAAATCAAATGATGCCAAAACAAAAATCACATTCAACCGTCAATAAGGCTGAAGTAGAGAATAGGTGACCCTTCCTCTTACCAGACCTACGGTTTCGTTCGGGAGGAAATAGTTTTACCGCGAGCGGAATTTTGACCGCTGGGAGCATAAACGACTACGCCCTCCTCGACGAATACAATCAACCTGCAATGGTAGTGGGCTTTACTTTAACTAGATTCCCTATCAATTTCAATACCGTACCGATAGTTGCTGGTACTCATGAGGGAATGTGAAATCCTTATACTCATTGTTGTTAGTTAATTTTATGCGCTAATTTTAAAACCTCCTAAGGGACTGTATGGTCTGCAATGAACGTCATTGCTTTCGATCAATAGGTAGCCTCCAAGATAATCAAACGTAACAACCATCTAACTTAAGTTTCTCAAAATCTCATTTTCCTAAATCTGAATAAGGCGTAAAATACCTAACGGCAAGGAATTGGAATTCCAATAATCCTAACAGAAGGAGCTATGCTTTTGCAGGAGTTGTTGACTGCCACTCAACCATCTCTAAGAAGAGTTTTTCTCGATGTTAAAATGAAATTTGACAAACCCGGTCATGAAGAGTTTCTCAAGGCGCCCACTTCAGTGTCGCTCGCCGCCCGTTCAATCTTTCGTTGGTCAGTTTTTGTAGTGTCCATTAGGCAGTCTATTGAAGGACCAAAACCCCACTGAACAGAACTCTTTCCACCACCTCGCACCATCCACTTTCTGGCTGTGAAAAGCGGAATCAAATTTTCCTCTCCAGTTACAACCACTTAAAACGACCTATACGTCTATTACCAAAACTTTTCAATGCTTTCCGAGCATCTAAAAAACCAGAGTTGAGAAAATGAAACGGCCTCATACCATATTGCTTGAATGTCCATTGTGAAGACGTCTGCCAAGACCGCCCAAGTTCCATCAACACCTTCAATTCGGTGGGTAGGCACGTATTGAGGGAGTGCCGTGCTGACTCTGCAGCGGTTGCAGCCATGATCCAATTGACTTGAAATTGATATGACGTTATTGGGCTTTCTTCCAAATCTTAGTCATATTGAATCTTTAGAACTTGTGAAAATGACGCTAGGTGTACGTAAGTTTTACCTAAGTGCAGAGTGAAGTTTGGATTTCATACGACTGATTTCATAGGGAACCATCTGCACTCTCACTGAAAATGTCATTGAAATTGGATGAATACGGTAGGACATGGTGGTTACAAATATTTCACGTTCGCGCAGCTAACAACAATATGATCGTGTAGGAATTTATATGGGGTTCGTAGACTGTTCTTCCCGAGTATCCTTCAAATTCGAGAGAGTGCGAACCGCTTGAACCCGAGGAAATTACTTGCAGACGGAAGTACTTTTTTTTAGTAGGATTTTTCAGAGATGAGTTTCATATCGAACAATCTACAGCCTCACCTCCGCGATCTTTGTTAGTTTCATTGAATAGGCAACTGAAGAAATCAAACGTGGTAACATTTTCATGTGTACATTTACTGACGACAGACACGCAGACCGACAGAGAGATAGAGAGACAGGAAACTTACGTAGTTCAGAATGTTCAAAACCTTAAAATACGAGAAGAACAATTTTTCATCCCCCAAAAGTGGAAACAAAACCCTGGAAGCAATTAGGCTATTAGCCCAATAATGGCTTGGTAAAGTGTGTAGGAATGGTTCACAAATGAAATGGGTAAACACATATGTAAATAATTAAAATATTAATATTTATTGTGCCCGAGTCCATTCAATCTTTTCATAATGTAGTTAGGACGTAAGTTGATAAAATTGAGTTGACGAATAACAACAATGATGTCCACAATTTGTTATGGTAGAGTTGCTGGGATGTGATTCACCAATTCATACAAAAATATCACTCGTATCGCAGTTTGTTTTCTGAGAGATGACCGTGAAAGGGGGGCATCATTCTCCTTCTTCAAGGGAACAGAAATAATCCTATTAAATGATTCGTTCAAATTTCAACGAAAACAAACATAAGTTTCTAATGAACAAGGACATTTTCTCAGTAGGTCAGAAGGTTTTCATTATTTTAGGTTTGAGTGTTGGGTTCACAGGGGCTTAAGGTTTCCAAATTGATCTTCTGTGTCCCGTTACTCGTTTGACTATCAATTTTCACTGGAGGCTTACTGCCGCAGCCGAAAATTTTGAGGAACTCGGTTTGGAAAGGACCCTTCATCGTGACGTAAGTCACGAAATTAAAGGACGAATTAAAGGTGTACAGGAGCTCGTCCAGAGGCACCAACTGCTCCAATAGCTTCGCGTCGACGACAAATCCTCCGACGTCGATGACGATGTAAGCTAAAGCGAAAAACGTCGTTACCGAGTTGCACAGCAAGAACTCTGCAACGACGTACACCAACATCATGGTCAGTCGATTTTCGCTTTTTTGTAGATCCGTGAGAGACGATCTGTTTTTTTGTGCCTTCTTGAGCTGAAAGAGAAGCCAAAACCCAGTTCGTTACACACAGCTGTTCTCTATATGAATATTTCATGCAGAGTTATTGGTATCGGTAATATTGAACTGCTTTTTAAACGTGAAGTTATGTTCTGATATGAAATACGACTCATAGAATACGGTTTCCGCCACATGATCCCGATTCAATCGATTCGGTGCGATATTTTACCAACAGTAAGTCCACAATCCAATTTATGGCTATAAAAAAAATCAAATGGTTGTGGATTATTATATTGATCGTGATTATGATGTAATACAAATTATATTAATGACAACATATTGTGTTGATGGCAATTGATTGGCAATCACTGATCTGTTGGTGGAACACTATCTTTGATAATGATCTTTGACTCCATTTTATTGACATCTGTCAATACCATTGCAATTAGAAGTTTCTAACATTTTATTTTATCATTGGGTGAGAGTGCGTTCAATTTATTTCTGATTAGCTAATTATTTGTTTATAAATGCATAAATAAGTCTCCGAACTCACTTACGTTTCTGTAAATAGCTGTATTGAAGACGATAATTATTCCTAAAGGAAGAATATGATTGAACAACAGGTATAGCCAGTTCATGTAGATCGATTGATACAGCGGACTAAGAAATAGCGCAGTTGATTCATAGCTGTAAGATGTGACGTTGCCATTAATGTCTTGTACTGGTCGGATCTGGAAACGAAGTGTAGTGGTACGAAGAATTTAGAACATAATAATTATTATTTTTATACAGGAGTAATGTAGTTTATTAAAAGTTACCGTTGAAGGCAAAGCAGACTATTTAGATTCAGAAAATTGTACGTTTGTCCATAAACTTGCAACCATACAATTCATTAGAAATTGTTCCAACCCTTGCCGTATTATCGAAGAATGGATATAAAATGGATAGTGGATTTTATAACTGTCAAATGAATTTCATATTTGCTCATTCTCAGAAACCATCTTTAATTTGAAAACACTATAATTAATTGGAGAAGCTGCAAAATTCCTGAAACTTTTGTCACGATTATTTTGACACTGTTATTTTTCAGTGTCCAATATTTGAATTAAATGGTCTAGATTGAGTCTTTCCATTTATCTGTAATATCTGGAATATCTATGAATTTTCATGAAAACTCTAGAAGTAATTCTTTATGGGATGTGAAGATATTATAGAAACTTCTGTAGGTTATTCGCTTCATCTCCAGCTCGAGCTCTTTCGGCTTACTGGCCTCATTCATAGCTGTCTGTCTGACAAACGTTAATGGACAACTATTATACAAGAAAGGGTGGTCCCCAGATTGGCAACATGTACCTAAACACGTAACAATAATTGTGTAGTCATCCAACTACTTTTAAAAAAGATTACGCATTGAACTATTACGTGAGCAAATTCATATTCCTTAATATTGACAAAACTTCAATGTAAAGTGGAAATAAGCATAAAATGACAATACACCTCAACACAACTAACATATGTTAAGTTACTAGTAGACATTAAAATCTGCATTAACTTTTGTCATACAGCCAGAATAAGTCAGTAAGGCGAACGTGGTCAGGTTTCAAATGGAAGAGATAACTCGTGGAAGTGGCTAAAGTATGCTATGAACACCACATCACAAAAATTAAGATAACGCATGGGCATGGGATACAACAAAACAGCATTCTTTGCTCGCTTACTTTTGAGTGATTATTCAATGTAGCATACTTTTATCGGGTAGGTGTTACAAGAAAGTACCTTACGAAGAGTCCTTTTTGTATTTACCTCCTTTTCCCAGAATCTAGTAATGTTGTACAAGATGGAGAAAAGAACGACTGCGACCGCTGACTTACATGCCCGGCTGTAAGCGTGCGTCCACTGGAATTCGAATGGATGGCAGACGGCGATGTAGCGCTCCAGGGTGATCGTTAGAGTAAGGTAGATAGAAGCCGTTTGGGCGATGAACCCCACTGGAAATAACCAGAAGATGACGTAGGGCCAGACAAAGTTTTCGAAATCGTCGAGCGTGGAGTTTTGGTAAGTAAAGAGAAGCGTTCCGAGGTATTGCAGCGTGTTGAGGCACAACACTATCAGCAGGTCCGAGACAGCAAGCACCGTCAGCAGCAGAGCGGACGAAGACTTGAGGTGCGGCCTGGTCCACACGAATGCAGATATCATATTCCCTATTATGCCGAACAGCCCCAACAAGGCCAGTAGGGTATGGACTACTGTGAGGTCCCGCGGTCGATACCCCAAAACCATTTCATCTGTGTCTGGTGGCAAATCTGCTGTCGAGTTAGCACCACCAGCTGCATAGTCAACTGTGTGATTTCCAAAGTCCATCCTCGTCAATAACCCACTTGCGATTCAGTCTAGTGCGTTGTCAATGGTTTTTGATGCCCCGAATATAGACCGCTGACGATTCCACCTATTGTTGGGAATACTGTCATTCAAATTATTGCCAACGGAACGCTTATTGAAACATATTGGAAAAATAATCAAATCCAAGGCCCGCTTCTGGTACTTCTACGTCCTTCTGGAACAATATAATATTGAAACGTTTAGTAGATATTGATTTGGTCAATATAGTATTTGATCTGTCACAAAATATGATCTGATCTCCAAATTGACTAGACCTTCCGGCATGACGAACCCCTGTACACTCTATCATTAACGACAGGTCATGCCGAAGACTCCGGACCGAGGCACATAATGGATTTTTCACCCAGGTTTTGTAAACTTCGGTCGACCAGTTTAATGATTAACCTTTCCAAATATTATAGAACCCCAACTTTTATTGCAGATTCGGAAAAAGAAAACCGCGAGCGAATATACGAATTTTTGCAGGCCTGAAAAACCGCGAGCGACGAGTTACAGCCGAAAAACCACTAAATGCGCAACTTTGGTTTAAATTTTTAATGATTAACCTCTTCCCACAATATTATACGTCCCTGAACTATAATGAATTATGTGAAATAATATGAACCGTATACGATTATTTTATCGAACATCTTCTCGAATATGGTCGGTCCTTGACTCGCATAAATTAGCTTAAATTCAATTATGGAAAGTACCTAAGTGTTTAAAAACCCCCTCCTCATAGAAACTCAATGTAAAAAATAGTGCTGGGTTATATACATAAAAAATGAACTGTAATTGAATACACAAACGTAGGAAATTTGAGTAATGTGGGACATTGTATCTCTGATTGATCGTAATGCTGGTACTAAGTGTATCTAGTCCACAAACCGCAGTTCGGTAATTGGATATTGATAGACGATACAACTGGGTCAGCGTTGCAGGGAGTAGGTGAATAACTCTGACATCGTAAGATTTCAATACACGTTCATTTTACATACAAGGCTTCTAAACTAATCAATTAACATTCATATATTAACTTATACACATGCGCTTACCTGCGGACGACCGTAAGAATAATCGAGACGACTGATATGACCTTATCAGTCTCACCTTATGAATTCACTCAGCCCGTTGTTATTCGTGCGAAATGATGAAACGTGATGGATTCTCGAACACGACATCAGGCGATAGAGCACCAACTTGAATCATAGCGAGCTACTGTTACATTAGGGTTATTCCATTGCGATATTCGTTGGTCCGTGAAAAGAAATATGACACAGACATTTTTTCTCTCTCAATATCCTGTTTGTCCTAATACGCCGAGCTACGTCACGTTAACTCTTAGGTGACTAATATTTTGTCATTTTTAGCGTACTTGCTAATTTATACATGATCTTAAGGAATTTGAGGTAACTGAAGAAACTTGCACTAAAGTAGCCGAGATATTTTAAGGAGAAGAACTAATAGTTTTAAATATTGCAACCTGCTGTTCACCTCTCCATAACAATCAATTAACATAATTGAACAAATATAAAATATTTTCCTTAACTACTGACGGATTCGTCCCCATGATTGCACATTCACGATGCTCTCGAAATAGAACTCCAAATAGACCAGGTATGAAAGAAAAATATTACATTTCAGATAAAAATTATATTTCGTTGTGAGCAATAACGTTTCACCTGGAAGGGTGCGTCTACCTCATGGTCTATCGCCGAGTTGAACGCAATTCCTCCTGATCATTCGTAGCCGAAATTGAATTCAAGCCCAATCTCGAATAGCTGAGGGAGAGAATTCCTGTTAGATGCTTGTACCGTCCTACCGCGGTTTGATTGGGGGCTTTCTTACTCTTCTATAGCAATCGATATGCAATTTAGTGAGCCTTTGCGTACGAAATTCATAGTAACGATGAGTTTTTGAAGGGGAAAGAATGAGAATAACTCAGCGCTCGCTAGAGGTCAACCCCATGACGCCAAGACGCATTTGTTTAGAGACTATGGCTCCAATTCAATTAACATGGAACATGCTGTAGCATCCCCATCTATAGTACACAATCAAAAAGTTTAAGGAAGTGGACACCGTAATATCATTTTGAGGAAAACCTGAATTTTCCACTATGAAAAGTAAAAATTGGACAGGGAAAGTAAAAATAGGCATTACTTCCTCTCTGTTCAGTCTGTGAAATGATTGCAAAATACGCAAGGAAGCATGAACATCGCCTCCACAAGCATGAGAACCCGGAGATGCTTTACGTTTTGGACAACGAAGGTGAAATCCGACGTCTCAAGCGAAACAAACCACTGGATTTAGTTGTGCTGCGTGAATAGAAGTGCAATCGAACTCAGTGCTATTTAATTGAGCTATATAATAAAGGGCTAGGTTTTGCTGTAAACCTACCCTCTTGGAGTGTACCTATATTGATATTTAAAATTGCTAGATGAAATTTATTTGATTTTTCAGTTGCAATTAATAAATCACGAAAAAAAACTTCCTCTCTGTTGGGAAAGTAGAAATGGATACCGCTTTCCACTCTGTAAAGTAAAAATGAACGGAAAAATAAAAAATAGACATTAATTTTTACTAAAACGCTGCAAATTCTTTCACTGTAATTTATTATTCAATTTCATTCATTTGGATTGCATTCATAATTTGAATTTCTGCTAACTTTGTAGTGTGTGTGTTTCACAGGTGATAGAGCGATTATTGAATTTCAGGAGGCACACAAATATGATCAACTGATCAATCCAAATAGGTATTTTGGTTGGGAACCGATTTACGTGCTCTATGCATATCTCCTGAAATTCAATAATCGCTCTATCACCTGTCAAACACTCACAGTCCTAAGCTTAGTAGAAATTCAAATTATGAATGCAAGCCAAATGAATGAAATTGAATAATAAACCCCAGTGAAAGAATTTGCAGCGTTTTTTAATGGTTTTATGATTTTATGGCACTTGTGACACTCACATACACTGTTTTGTTTTGTCTTGGGCCTAGGTGTGTCTTAATGCTACTACTTTTTAACGAAGAAATCTCTCTTCACCAAAGGTTCATAAGTCCCCTTAACACAGTTGGGAGAGTGTGTACTGCCCACCCTCCTTGGCAATCATTGTGCCTTCTGATAGGTCAAACGGTTCATAGCGGGAGGTATTAGCATCAATGCATAATTCAAAATGCAATTCCTGCCCACCCACCACTCCTAATTTTGAATTGGGATGACATTTTCTTATTTTAATTCAAAGTACTAAATGACCAAATATATTTGGCCTCTCATTCGTACAATCTGTAAAGCCAAAGTCTGAGATATTATGTAAAATTGAAATAATCGAAATTCCAGTCTTCAATTCTTTCTATTCGAAACATTCTCAACACTTGGCTATAATATTTTTAATTACTAATTTGATTTCTTTCAATTTTCAAGAGTTGAGCACAACCAACTCCCTAGGTGGTGAACAATTTACCAGTATCGTTATATCGAGAGCAACGAATAATGTTATTAGGAAAACAAAAATAGGTAAAATAAAAGATATGATTAATTTAGTAGAGAAAACCCTTCCAACTTCTTTGTTTACTCTTCTCTAATAAGGAGAGAATCATGGAAGGGTTTCTAGGTACTAGACTGAGTAGGAGTGAAAAAGAGGAAGGGTGTTTTGTGTTCATAACGAACCAAAGGCTAGTAGCACAATGGAAAGTCGGGAACTTTGGATTTCATTTTGTTGAGGAATGCCGAGTTATTTCATAAAACTGGAAGTGCATTCTTTACAGTCTATGTTGAAGTTTTCGATTAAATTCCTTTTTCTACTTTTTACCCCCTCGGGTTATGATACCCCGCAGAAAGGATACAAATTACATGTCGCATCTTCCGGTATGAAACACGTTGTAGTTCACTTCTAAACTAAATTCTCTCCCTGTCCCTCTTATTAAGAGATGTAGTCTGTTGGACATTGTAACTTTGACGCACTGGATTAAAATAGTATTACATTAAAAGGTACCAATTATTAAAGAAATAGAAGAGATATGATGGAGAACGATTTTAATATTCTGAAAGAGAACATGGAACAATGGTGACAGAGAAAGGAGTGAAGAAGGGAATGTTTGTCTGATAATGTTATCACACCCCATTCCATTGATAATTTGTTCACAATTACATTCGCACAGTTTCAGTGAACTTAACACAGTTCCATTATGGTATTTTATGATATTTTACATGGATAACTAGATTAATTTATCTTATGGGTACTAAACAGGTACATTTGACAATGAGCACTGTCAATCTTATCGGTAGTATAACAATTTTACTTTGTGAGACATTGTTTGTAAACAAAATAAATCGACTTCACATTAAGTGATTCATAATCAAATTGAAATAGCTACCTAGTTTGAGTTTCTAACCAAACGTTAGTAATAAAGACATGTATTTTGGGAGGTAATTTCATACTGTTCTAATCTTATTCTCATGCTGACAATTTTTTTACATAGTAAATTGAGAACTTTGTTTCGAAAAAACGTGAATTTTTCTTTCCTAGGGAAAATGTCCGACGTATTATAATCAGTACTTACATATTCCAGGAATATTATTTTCTCCTCAAACAGATATTTAACATAACGATTTCTTAACTTTATATGCATGGCACGTTTCGTATTCCTGCGATGTACTCGGCCTCCATCGTATAGAAAGTGACCCAGTCTTGCTTTCTTGAATATCACGAGATCGGATTCCCATCTAGATAGGCGATGAATGAGAAAGGAGTGAAGAAGGGAATGTTTTTCTGATAAGGTTATAAGTAACAAACAACATTTTTAAAGATCGATGTAACGAGGTAATCGTTGAATTAATTGGATTATTCGCTGTTGTACAGTAGTATAACCATGAATAAAGCCTGTTTGTTCGAGCGAGAAATTGTGATTTTGATAATACATTAAAATCACTGAAATCTAGGAAACAAATTAAAAAAAATGAAAATAGAGGAGTTTTAAGGATACGAAACTGAAAATTAACTTGTTGGTCATATACCTAGGTATTTAAAAAAAATGAAAAAAGGAATTGAAAACAGTACAGGTAAAGTAAAATATATATAAGGAGCTCCCTTCATGAAATGATACAAAGAAAATACGAAAATCTTCAAAAACTGAATAATGTTGCACATAAAACAAATAGAGGAAATGTCCCATTCGAAGTTCCGAGCTTCCAGAGTAGGTATAGAGTAGTGTTCGATGGTGGTCGTGAAATATAGAAATTTGAACTTTCTGACCTTTTTTTGTCGTTGTCTGTAGCCAGCAACAATGGCGTTGTGGCAGCCACTAATTCCAAAGGTGCGCCCACCTATGAGGAATCGCAATGGTATGGTACTTGCGTGAGACAGCAGAATGTCCAGGACATGCAAGATGGTTTTTAGCTGATGAGGCTTAGACGGGGGTGTGTAACGTGGCAGCAACGAAAAGGGAATGGGATCCGCGAGTCCGGTGATTCTCGAGGCTCTCGCCGTTGATGTTTTGGGGGTGCGGGGTCGAAGAGGACAGGCGTAGATCAATTAGTAATCACATCACCGTCATCGGCCTTTTAGGTCGTAACTACTCGTATTCTCGAAACATTCACTTGATCATACTTGTGCTTTGGCCTAAACAAAGCCAAAATACTTCTTGTAACTAATTTCACATTTCCGCATGCCCAGAGATTGCGGGACAATCCAGGGGATCATATTTGATTTGAAATTCATGGAAAAAATTTCCTACCCCAACCAGCACGACTTCCATTGAAGAAGCATTCAGATCACGTAGAGATGTTGGAATGCTGACAACTCGGGATCAATCTTTGCAAGCTTCGTTACCGCCAAAAATATTGGTAGCTGTGGCTGAGTTCGAATTCGTGTCCTCACTACTAAGGGGAAATTTTCCTTTTGTTCCAAAACTCTGAAGGCCAATTTAATCCAACCTCTTGGACTGTGGGTTACACTCCTCGAACACAACACCTCTAGTTATTATATTTTTCCCGTTTCACACAAACTAATTGAAAGATTAAAAACTGAACTGTGCGGGAAGAAAAGCTCCTTCCCACTTTTCATAATTGTATCGTGACAGAAATAATTCAATTTAATAACTTTTAACTGTGAAATGACACCACATCAGTATTTAGCATCTAGGGTATTTTAATTCTATAAGGTCATGTTTGCCAATTGAAATGTTTGTCCTTTAGGTGTTGTGTTTTCTACCATTAACATTGAACAATGAAAATGGCCAATAAAAATGCTTATAATGTAACGAATAAAATCTATTAAGATTATTCGTATGTCGTGATTTAAAATAAAACTCGAACATAATACCTTTAGTTATTGTATTTGGCCCGTTTCAAGGAATATTGGTCACACAAACAAATTGAATGATTAAAAACTAAATTGTGCAGGATAAAAAGCTCCCTCCCACTTTTCATAATTTTACAGTGACATAAATAATTCAATTTAACAACTTTTAACTGTGAAAAGACACTATAAAAATGTTTTTCATCTTGAGTGTTTTAAAACTACCAGGCCATGTTTGCCAATTGGAATGTTCTTCCTTTAGGGATAGTGCTTTCTTACAATATCTTTAAACAAGGAAAATGTCCAATAAACATGAATGCATCCAAATAAAATTGTTCATAAATGTAGCAGACAAAATCCGCTAGGATCCGTAAGATGTAATTTAAAACCAACAAGAACGTCCACTAACACGAACGAGACTGGAAAGACAAGCTAAAAAAATTAAAAAGTATATTAAGCGTCTACAAAGTCCATTCAGATTGGGGATTAGGACTGGAACGTGGGTGTCAAGTTCTTATTAAAATGGAATGTCATACCAGCAGGTGACACTCAACTACTTAGAAATTATGAACGAACCAAAATAATTTTATCGTCAAAATCTTTTTGCTTCAAAATGGTTCACCCTAGTCAAACTAAGAGTGCACCGATTTGGTAATGCAATGTATCTTTCTGAATAACTGGGGTAACAACACCTCCTGACTTACACTTTCTACCATAATAGGCACGTTCACAAACGACTGTAGAAGCAAGAAGATATGGCCAATCAGTATCATCTTCTTAAATGTTTGTTTAAGCTCATCTTATGAGTGTACATTTCGTTGATTTCAACAAAGTTTCGGGAGTTCACCCAGGGTTAACCACTATGGAACTGAGAACTCCATGTAGTTGAAACACTGTGGGGGCTGTTCCAAGGTGATTAATGTGTGAACAGTTGTGGGTTACTGAAGCAGATTATTTTTCTGTATGGCATCCGTGATGAGCCTTCTAATGTCAAGTGCTCTGACACAGTGGAACACAAGATATTATCACTTTAACCTCTTGTTGAGACGCGAAATCAATCCGATTAGAACGTGGCACTTACATGTGCTAACCTTGGCTTAGGTATTGGTTGAAATCTTCCTTCCAAATCCTCCATTCCCTGCGTATATGAGAATTCCACCCTCAACAGTAGAAACGATACTTGACGCTCGCGTTGCCACCCGTTCAACCTCAAACAACACCAAATTGCTATAACGCAACTCTACCTTGTGTGATTAGTCATCTGTCAGCTTTCGATAGTCGGATCTCGCGTGTTCAATATCGGTTCGAAACAGGAGAGGGACGCCACTCCGGGGACATCAATCCCTTCATCAAGATTGATCGGTATTGGGGAGCTGGGGAGCGATGAGAATGGATGATGATGTCGAGGTAGGGAGGGGTTATATAGGGGGTGGCGGAGGTGGCGTAGGTGATGAGAAAGGCAGGTATTTGTTCTCCCACCACCCCCTCCAAGTCTCCTTCGCTTCGCTTCCGATCCGCAGATTATCTTGAGCAGGGAGTCGAACATGCCGTCAGACGTCACGGTTGAAGGCGTTCCCTGAATGTCGAGGTTGGACGAGTAGAGAGCTAAGAGGGGGGGAATGGATTCTGTCTAAATTGCTACTCATCCGTAATCGGGTTGTTCAGATCCCTTATTACAGGGGACAGTTATTAAAGCGCACAATAATTGCTCAAATCGAATTCTTTCGAAAATGTCCATCCTTTCTCCTCATAAATCTTTCGGTAATAATTGAAAAGGAAACAATTTTAACAATGCAGCTCCTTTTTTTGCAAGTCTTCTTACAATACAGGTTTTTTACAATGCAGCTCAACCGACTAGTCTTAAAAGGTCGCTCACCACTATAAAGCTACGTATTGACATAGGGACTACAATAACCTTGATATATACACTTTCCAAGCCAAATGAAACCTCTTCAATATCAAATGAACCCTTTTCCAAATCAAATTAAACCTTTTCCATATCAAACCTATTGAGAAAATGAGTGAAATGAGATACCTAGATATTTAGGTACGCTGCAAATTGCTGGTAGATGCAATTGTGACTATCGTAGAAAGAAGTTGACTAAATGAAAATCCTATGAATTGTGAGCATAGGATTATCGATGTAGATCTCACCTTAGTAGAACAGGAAACCAGTCTGTTAAGTTTGAGAAATTTCCAACAGTTGAACGTGTGTGGGTGTCTACCTACTCGCCACGTCTGCACGGAGAAACCCGATAATTAAGAGGAGCCACTAGTACATTCCGGTTTGGAAGAAAGTTTCATTTGGTTCGGAAAAGGTTTTATTTGGTTTGGCATAAGTTTTATTTCATTCGGAAAAGCTATAATCAAATACAAAATCACGCACTCATTTCTTGAGACTCCTGTATGCTCCCTCGTTCGCCCGTTGTTGGATTATTCAGCGCCGGTTTGGTCCCCGTTCTACTCCAACGCCAAGGACAACATCGAGAGAGTTCAGCGTGGTTTCGTGCGTTACCTTGCATACAATGTTGGAATAAATTGGGAGCGTTACTCCTACTCCGAGACTTTGGTGAAGTACGATCTCCTATCCCTGGACTGCAGGCGGAGAGAGACGGATGTCATGTTCCTGAAGAGGCTAATTGATGGCGCCGTGGACTCCCCAGATCTCCTAGTTCGGCTGAATTTCGCTGTGTCTCGCTATCCGACCAGAGGCTTGCCTGTTTTCTATCTGCATCTAAAATTACCAACGGAACAACCCTCCGGTGCGGGCTCAGGGTGAGGTAAATCGCTTCATGACTTCGGCGGACTCGTCCATTCATTTAGTCGCGTCTTCTAGCGTTGTGGTGAGATCGGCGATTCGTCACGATCTATTTATTTATACATAAATACGGTCAGTCAACCGCCCAATCACATAGAAATTATTTAATTATGCAATACTTTCCTACTAGGTATCCGAAGGAAACTATAGGTATCGACCAACCATTTCATAACAACCAACCTACGAAAAACAATGATCCCAGGAGAAACAATTCACGCGGAAATAAACTAGAAAAACAAAGATAATTATAAGAAGAAAATTAACATCATCGAAAAGCTTTTTTAATTGAATGGATTGGCTCGTGAAATAAATCGAAATCACTTGACATTACAAATCTGTTAAACGACCTTTGGGCTCTATGGATTGGGTTATTGAACAGATAGTTTGTTGTTGACGTGGGGGCGTAGAATAAAACGTTATTTCTGGTATAGTAAGACGGGGAATAAAAATTTATCATCTGAAGTAAAGCGGGGGAATCTATTTGGTTGTGAAATAACTTATATAAAAAAATAAGATCAGCGGCTTGGCGGCGTCTTTCCAGACTGGCAGTTCCATTTTGACTTAGAACATCAATGTAATGAAAATCCGACCAGTCAGCACCCTGCTTAAAAGCTAGATAACGTGCGAACCTACGCTGGATTTTCTCGATACGTTCGATGGCATTAGCATAGAAGGGGAACCACACTACACACTGGCGGATGACTAGTGATCTTTTGTTTTTGTGATCTCTCATGAGTCTTAGGTCTCACGTGTTCCTTCCTCTCGTGTTCGGAAAGAAGTTCTTTTCTATTCGGTTCTTCTTGGTTAATTGATCATGTTTTCCCAAGTGTTGTTAATTGATTAAGCTGTTCATGGTTGATTGTTGTTACTCTTTGTTGCTATGTAGTTAAAAAATTTGTCCGTTTTCTGATTTTGTACGTCTGATTTCTTTATGCCTACCTTGTAAATTGGGCTGTTGCCCGTGTAATAATAATAAATAAATAAACAAATATTACATTAAAAATATATATATCAATTTACAGTTACATTTAAAATATGTGTACGGAGCATATAAACGAAGCATAGTATTGTGCTCTAGGACGAACGGAAAACGGACCTTTCATGCGAGGTACACGTGCAATAAAATTGATTGGATATAAGCATGATATAGGTACCTACGTATAGCGGATCAATTATTCAAAAAGCCCATTCCACAAAGGCGGCGCAACGATACCGGGAAGCCCTCCGTCAAAGGGAACCATAACCGCTCCTCACTTCCGAACTCACAGATATTCAAAATAAGTCCGGGAACATGAATGAAACATGAGAGTGCAACTCCACCGCTCGCTCTTTGATTGTATAGAATTCACATCTGCAGTCTACTTCGAAGTGGTGGAGAGTTTAAACTCCTTTTAAAACATGAGAACGCTGCTGGGTTCAGTGTATCGGAGTTTAACGAGAAGCCAACTGAATACAGGAAGTAATACTCGTTGATATCTGAATGCTTTGATCAGGTGTCGTTTGAATTCTGAAACAAAACCAAGCTCACCTAGCAGTTTACAATACCGATCCCAAATGATTTGATACGGAGCAGTATTGAATTAGTTACAGTCCAATCATATCTATTTAACTGCAACTGATGTGAATTTCATTCGTATTTAAAACTCGGCTTCACCTATTTACTCTATGAACGGGTTTTCGTTAGATTCGACTCTCGCATACTCCCAACAGCATACTAGTTCCTGCCGCCCACGGTACGCTAACTTCTCCTTTCTGCACTGTGAGTTTCCATCGGTTCTCGAGTCCGGAATTCTAAAACTGCCTCATATGATGACATTTTGATAACCAGTAGTAGTATAAGAGGTGATGTCCACCTTACCAAAATTAGCGTTTTTTGTGTCCCTGAATTCGGGTAACCATTTCCTCACGTGACCACCTTTACTTTTCTCCAGCTTGTTTGGCATGAAAGATACTATAAATCCCTGGCACCGAATTTTCCGAGATGCATTTGGTTTATCCGTGGTAAGCTGCCGAAAACAGGGAAATTCAACTATTTATCAGCCCTATACAAAAACGCAGTTGTCCCCTTTTTAAATTCCAGGGGAATGAAAGCTTTGATGCAGTGAATCCAACAAAAATGTGAGAATGGGTTGAGCAGTAAGACAAACGTAATGAAAAACGCTGCAAATTCTTTCACTGGGGTTTATTATTCAATTGGCTTGCGTTCATGATTTGAATTTCTACTAAGCTTTGGAGTGTGCGTGTTTCACAGGTGATAGAGTGGTTATTGAATATCAGGAGGTACACAAATTTGATCAACTGAACAATCCAAATAGGTATTTTGGTTCAGAACAGATTTACGTGCCCTATGCATATCTCCTGAAATTCAATAATCGCTCCATCCTGTGAAACACCCACACTCCAAAGCTTAGTAGAAATTCAAATCGTGAACGCAAGCCAATTGAATAATAAACCCCAGTGAAAGAATTTGCAGCTTTTTCCTGAAAATTATCAGAATGCTTCAACCCGTCTATCGGCTGCAAATCCTTTTAGGAGTTCACTCCAGTATCCACAGTACTACATCACTACGTTACTAGGTTACTGATATCAACACAAAAACAATAATAAACGAAGATAACGCGAATGTTTTCACCATAAATCGGGCCATAGATCGGGAATGGTTTGACATACGGACCTGGGGAAGGACTCATTCGATTCCTCGTGGAGTGTTCTTCAAAAAGAGTACACATTTAGGCCGCCTTGACTTTTTTTGAGGTTTTTAGGGATTTTACAAAATTTTGACAACCCTTAAAGGGCACTTTAAATTAAATGAGAGAGCTGGCTCAAGAATTGGGGCGTTGCCGGACCAACATGGATTTTTCCTGAAAATTTCAGCTGTTTTGCTTCAGCCGTTTTGGAGAAATCGTGCGTACACCGTACGGCGGACGGACGGACGGAAAATTTTTTATTGCAGATTCGGATTCTACACCCTTTGAAACGTAAACCATGAAATTTTCAGGGGGGTTAGAATTTTTTTTTTCAAGAGCGATTACAATGGTTTATTATTGAATAATAAACCAAAATGTGGGGATCAGAAATGTTTCTAGAGAGCCGCTCAAAGTTTAGCTGAAGCAAACAAAAGTGTGAAGTTGAGCTGTACTATTTCGAGCCAAACCTTGAGCCTCTGGTTTGGTTATTGGAAACAGCTTCTGGTTTAGGTATGTAATTTTCTCTTCCGCGCCGTGATTTTATTGATTTTCACCGGCTTTTGCCAGTCTTCTGCTCTTTGCATCTAATCCAAACAAAAAATAATGCAGTCCTTGTTCTAGTGCGACCTCTCGGTTACTTTTAAAATACTTATGATTGTTGGATTGACCCCATTTTTCAAAAATAAATCAAGGCGAATCGAACGCTTTCATTAAAAAACGCTGCAAATCTCTTTCAACTGGGGTTGAATTCAATTCTACGGCTTTTCAAGGATAGGAATTATTGAATTTCAGAAAAACCAAAATACCTATTTGGATTGATCAGTTGAATATTTGTGTGACTCCTGAAATTCAAAATCACATTTTTGAAAAATGAAAAGTGTGCCAAAAATAAAAGTTAATTCTGGAATTTCAACCCGTGTATCGCCTACTAACTACGATGGATCTACCCTAGGGTAAGATATTTGAAATTTAGTCAGAATCTGAAGTTTGAGGACAATTGCTAATGAAGTTCAATTAAGATTTAAGTGAAAAATTCAATTTTGACGATACTATCATTGGGTACCAGTCTCATTTATTCTACGGGTATTCTAATTTAGCTGTTTTTCATATTGCTACCTTTCATTATTTTTTGAAGTGATAACTTCAGGGTAAGTATAAATCAAGGCCAGTATCGAACGCTCAATGTTCACTAGTAAAATAACCAAGCAGAAAAGTTATCTTGACGACTGTTTGTTTTCAGTAGTTTTGGTTCAAGTTGACTTGTTTTTCTCGTGCAAGATATTTTGATATTGTTTAGTGACTTGGAAGCCAGTGATAGTACTAATGGAACTTGAAGGTGAGAGACTCAGGTAAAAGTGGGTGAAAACAAGCAGAATGCCGGAGACGACATAAAGACTCCAATTCAGTTCCTTCCCAGATTTGACGACTTTGAAAGTGAGGAATAATTAGATTTGACTTCCCAGAAGAAACGACCAGGAAGAGATAGCCGGAATGACACAAAACCCCCAGAAAACTGTAAGTTCCACAGTAAATGACGGCGATCAAGATGACAATGTCAAATCTCTTAACCCTACCGTAGATGAGTCAATGATTCATGTTAAATCGCTAGTGGCGGTATTGAAAATCTGTTTTACGAAAATCGGTTATTGCGAAGTTTGAATTTTACCAGGTAGCTCACTCCAGATTTCTAAGGTGTTACTGAGCTTTTATTTTTGCTTCCAAGTCTACTTAGGCAGTGAAAACACCTGGGAAGACTTCTTATTATCCTTTCAAAATTGGGATGTGAAACGAAACTGTGATTATCTCCCTTGTATCTTCCACAAACGAAAATGGCTGTCTCCTATGACGAAAATCATGGTGGACTCATGATTTTTATTATTATTTTTGTTTTTTTACTCCGTTTTATTACTACACAATATTACCTATGACATTCTCGCGACTTTAAACGCTTAGTTACAATCAATAGTTAGGATAATTATTTATGTACAAAAAATCCGATATTCATTAGATATAGCATTTCTTCATCTAATTCCACTCTTTTTACTTCAATTCAACCTTATTCGTATTGAATACAACTTTTTTTTTTCAAAACAGCCTTTTCCACATTCAACATGTAACGAGAGGATTAATCGTCATGTTTGGTGGATTAATATTACAAAATGAACTACATCTCGTACGGAATACCCTTTTTATTGTAGACGCTTGGAGAGAACAACAGAACCCGTTGTTAAATGTATATGTGTATCACAATCAATAGAGTTTACATTTTCCTCAAAATTGAAAAAATAAAACAACGGTGATAACATGCACATTTAGGCAATGGGACATGCTTGTTTTGCTCGGAGATAAACTTACCAACAATCCTTAATATCGTGTTGGAGGAAACAACAGTAAAAGAAAATAGGCAAACAAATGGGAACTTCTATGAATAAGATACACATTTCAAATGAATTATTTTAAGCAATCAAACGGAGTATTCTATCTGATAATTGAATTCATCAATCATGCGATATTTTATCGCCTCTCTACCACAGCAGTATAAAGCATTCCAATTCAGTCCATCAAGATATAATGTGAGCGTTTGTCTCTCATTTCCGTGACTTTCTTCCACCGTCGTCTGAACTCCACAAGTATTGGA
This sequence comes from Creontiades dilutus, assembly GCA_031894815.1. Taxonomy (NCBI): domain Eukaryota; kingdom Metazoa; phylum Arthropoda; class Insecta; order Hemiptera; family Miridae; genus Creontiades; species Creontiades dilutus. Next base: position 130,585 of record JAVIWC010001254.1, on the reverse strand, counting down.
CAAACCGCAATAAAGTGGAACATGTCCTTCTTTTCATTACTGTTACACAATGCACAATTTTGCCTTTCTGCCTCTCTCCGTGAAAAGGCGTTAAGACTCAATAACCCACACCTAATCCTGAACGTCAAACTGATCATCTGAGGCTTATTTATATCATGAAAGTGGTACATAATGTGATGATTGATTCTTAGTGATTTATACACATTCCTGAAAGAAGAGCTTTCTTGTTCCTTAAGACATTTATTGTGTAGAACTTGTTCCAACTTAGCCAAAACGTGTGGACCCTGAATGCCTATCGTTTTCCTTGATAATCTCCTCAATTTCGATCCCGCATTTGTCACACCTTACCCAATCACTCACGTAAAATACATTGAGTTTCAAAATTAAATTAGTAAAGAAATTTGGGCGCTCATACGGTAAATCAATAAACTACTCAAATTGATTCGATTAGCAGCCCACAACAGATTAATCGTCTCGCCTGTATGATTTAATTAAAAAGAACAAGTCATGGTCCATTTATTTATTTTTTACAATATTCGGGAGTACGTTCTTCCTCGAAGTATTTTATAACTCGTCAATTACCGAGTATTCAATTCAATTGTAGGTAGATTGATTTCAAAGAGAGAGGGGTGAACGAAAAGTAATGCGGTAAAGAGCTAGGTCAACGCTAATTAGCTATCGATATGCATGAAAGAAGACGCAGCCAGTCTCGGAAATGGGGGCCGGAATGGGAATGATATATTCCATCTAGTCCGAGTCCCTCTTCTTCAAACTTTCTGTTGTTAAATTAGGTGACCAACCAGTGAAAAGTGTTACCTACTGAAAACGAAAAAATTATATTCAATGTGAAATAATTGAATTCATTGCAAAAAACGTAATACTAAATACTAGTATATTGTGAAATGTGGGGATTACAACCGACCATCTCCATTTGAGCAGGAAGCTGAACCGGCAATCTCCATGGTGGAGAAGCCATTTCTAAACATCGTAAAAGCTTCCTTAGGAATTATGACCTGAAATCCTTGAAAATTTCAATCTCAATCTCTTCCAAATTAGAAATTGTTACAGTTACGTACATATTGAAAATTTTGATTTAAAACTTGCTAAACATCGTAAAAGCTAATGGAATTATGACCTGAAATCCTTGAAAATTTCAATCTCAATCATATCACCAATATGATAAACGCAACGAAGTTACGGAGGTAATCGTATTTTTGTTGGTGCCTTCCTTTTTTTTTATGCATTCAAATTACAATTTCTTCACAAAATCGATAAGGAATTGCATTGAATTAAATTAGCACGTTTTACTGAAATTTGGCAGCTTCTAGCACGTTTTTTGGATATGCAGTTAACGCACACTAATTTTAAAATTTCAATGTTAGAACTACGATTGGGGTTCCTAGCAGTTCGTTTTTGAATATGGACGTGATACGCGCTAGAAAATTTAACGCTGAATCCGAAAATGTGATCAAAAGTGGAAAACTGTTGTTTTCAAGTTGAAGAAAGTGGATTTTTAATTCAACAAACGTAGTTTTCTAGAAACATTATGAATGTGGAACGGATTTAGATAGGAAAGTGCGGCTGGTGGCATTCTTCTTCATTTAAATGCGCTTTCTGGCAGTTTTTCTGTGCCGTACTTAGTCGAATCAACCCTGTATATAGTCTAGGTGGTGACAGTGCCTTTACAGGATAAATCCTCATGGGCCCTATTTTGGGGAAGACAATTTTCATCAATAAAATGAATACTTATCAAAAAAGGCCCTTAACTCCTCCCCCCTTCAAATTAACTTTAAATCTGACTTTTCGGAAAGGGAGGCCGATCCGAATGAAATACCGTTCAGCACAAATTACATAGAACAGTTTGAAAAATGGCGGCTTGAGAGCTGGTTCCGCTGTATTTGGAAAAATGGTCTTGCCACACACGCCCTTCTTGCACAGACCTCATCGGTAGACATTGAAGAAGCAACAAGGTTTAGAAGTCGATCAATCACGTTCATATTTTTTCACTAGCGCTACAAAAGCACCGGTTTAGTGAATCAGTTCGCTATTTCAAATACCGAGAACTAATGCGTTGTGTGTATATTCCAGGAGGAACGGGGTACCCATAAAAAACACGAGCGTCTTGTAGGTGGTTCGTAGGGGAGAGAACAACAGCTCTGCACTTAGCGTTCCTACGCATCCATCATTTGTCACGCTGAAGGGAAACTCGAGGGTTAAGAGGGAGAAAGGTTCTGCTGATGTAAGGTCGCCCTACATATCAACCGAGGAGGGGAGGGGCTGATGGCGTCTGCCGCCCTTCAAGACTCGCAACTCGACCCCAATAACGCGAGAGTGATAAGACGTTGATGCGCGCTAGCTTAATTTATAGCGGAAAGTCACTTTCCGCTCCGGGTAGAACATCTGTAACATATTTCAATATTTGGTTAGGTACCGACTGGTTCTTTCTTTTTACCTATTTTATTTCAGTTGTTGTTTTCAATAATAAATCTCATAATCAACTATAAAAAGAAGTCTATCGGGTTCACATAGTTTCCCAGTCTACATTAAGTTTACCATATTTTGCTGGGGTGAACCGGGACAAGTAAAGTCGTCCCCCCCCCCCCCCCCCCCCCGAAGCTGAGAAGCTGGCGATGTGAGCCCAACCACTTCGCCTTATATTCGTCATTTACTTATTCACTGTTCGATTTCCTTAATCAAACGAAAAAACTTGTCAATTTTCACTTTTCCACATCTTTCTTATGAGATATAAACTCGAAAATCACGAAATGGAGCACCAGAAAAACCAGGTACGCAATGGAAGTACAAAGCAGTAGTTTTTACCATTCTGCTAGTAACATATCGTCCGTATCTATGACTATAGAAGAAGATAATGCGTTTCATTTCCTACTTTTTAATGTACAACCAACCTAGGGAGTTGAAATATTCTCATTTTCCACTCTACTAAAATTGTTCACCACTCATTGGAAAGCTCCAAATTTATTACATGATACATCTCACGCTGCCAACTTCAAGTTCCTTCGAATCCCTTCCGAGAACTACTGGAGCGTACACAAACTAAGTTAATTGGAGATTCAAGTTTGATTACCTCGCGTGACTAATGAGCGAATTCCTCACCTGTTCTGTTGAAATTTGCTTAAGACAAGTAAAACTACGGAGTTCATCCTGATGTGCTTTGAGCTGAGTTCTCTCATGTTCTTGACAGGAATTAGAAAATTGATGAGTTTGGATTTCGAAGCGTTCAGCTTGAAAACTCAAGGCATGAAAATGCTCTTCTGAGAATACAGACTTACTTGTCTGTAGAACCATTGTATTTTTGTTTTTTGTTTTCTACCCATTTTCCATTATGATGGTCCAAGTTTGATGCATTCAACTCACTCTCACAATCTCTGACTTACCTCTCAAACATTATTGGTTGGATTTCAAAATGTGTGGAAATGTGTGGTCTTTTTTTTATTTGAAGGGAATGAAGGGTGGAATGATTCCGCCCCCTGTCTGGAGGTTTCTCTTAAATCGTTGGACCAAGGTTGTGATGGATATGGTTTGTTCTCCATTCCCGAATCTTAAATCTTCCACCTCTAAGGATAAACCAGACTCCCTCTGTAGTTGGGGATATCCTCTGCGTATTGCGGAAATTAATCGATACAATCCTTGGAAGGGACAGCTATGATATAAGGTTTATGAATGAGTTCCGAATGTTAAAAAATCGTCAACTTCTGACTGTGAAAGGCTGGTGTAAGATGAACTATTGCTAGTTCGGCTCGATATAATTTGGTTTTTTATTGTTGTCAAAAACGTGTCTTTGGTGATCTGCTCGGGTGGGCTATCCGATACAAAGCAAGTTGGGTCTGGCGTATTGTTTAGTCGTATACGTACCAAGATTTCGAAGACCATTAGAAATGCGAGTATTTGGACCAGTGATTGTTGTTTTCTTCATTCTGCACAAAACTAAGTTGGAGGAGTGTTCGTGTCACCCCTTGTAAAATAAGAGCGTGGGCGCCTGTCATCTTTGTTGAATCCCACAAGAAAATATCCTGTGGTCGAAGAAATATGTTTCAGGCGATCGGCTCTGAAATATAAATTGAAGCTGACGTTATCTGGAATGGCCGTCCAGCGAGGCAACTGGTGCGGAACATCTTCTAATCATAAGAAAAACCGATACCGCCTCCTTTGTCCCACTTCCTCGGCTCGTGAAAATCCTTATTTTCATTTTCTATTCCCTTTTAAAGTTCGATTGAACGTTTTCCTCGTCCGGGGAGGTTATTTTCTTGTTATCGGTCGCCCCTGTGAGGAGATAAGGCTCTAGTTTACGGTCTGGTGACTCGAAACAAACGGTGACCTGCTTCGTGTAATATATTTTTTTATGATAATACGGTCTTGGAAGAGGGGTTGAGGTGTTATGGAATTTTATCTTGGACGGATGAGGTCACCTGTTTATTGGCTCGAATATAAGCATGGGAAAAAGTAAAACTCACTTTAATAACTCGATATAGAGATAAATGAGTTGAGTCATGACCTTTCCGGAGGTTTAACTATCCTATTACTTATACTATTGTTAGTGTAAGGTGCCCTTGTGCATGTGAAGTGAATGTTTCCCCTAACATTATTGAAATTGGAGACTTCAATGCAAAAGAGTATTCTGGGGTTCATGGTTAACCACTGGAAAAGGGCTTTTACAAGCAATCAATGATGAAAACTGCGAAGCATTTTCAAATGGTAAACCGACCTACTGGCCGTCTGATACAAATAAAGTACCAAATCTAATTGACTCCTTTATTATGAAGAACATTTCAGCGAACTACCTTTTAGTAGAAAAAAACGTTGATCTTAGTTCAGATCATTCACCAATTTTAGTGAGTGATAGAGTTATTCAGAAGCCATTCAACCCTGCCCTGACCAATCATGAGACTGACTGGGAGTGTTTCAAGCAGGGAATTTGCAATTATGTCGACCTGAGCCATTACAAACACCAAATGAAGTGGAACACGAACTAGAACATCTTGTATATAGCATACAAAATGTTGTACGGGAAAACACAACTTAGATTACACGGAAACTAAGAGGTAATCCTCGAGAAATAGTATGTGTTATCAACGAAAAACGCAAGGCCAGGAAGAGATGGCAAGCAACCAGAATCCCTAGGCATAAAGCAGCATGGTACAAGGCAGAAAGTGAACTGAGGTACTTGATGCAGAAAATCAACGAAGAAACTCAGGAACGCTATATTGTGGGACTTACGAGTCATCATGATACGGATTACTCTCTTTGGAAGGCTACCAAATATCTCAAAAGGCCTATAATCCAAGCTGCACCGAAAGAAAAGCTGATGGGAGTTGGGCAAGAAGCAATCAAGACAAAGCAACCACTTTTGCAAACCATCTAGCAAATATATTCACTCCAAATCCTGCAGGCGCAGATAAACCACCCCTAAAGGACAGCAAGTCACTTCTTAGCCACCATTTTTGCGTAGAAGGTCGTTACTCTTCTTAATTAGCTAATAATGATTAGTTACCTGTCTATCATGGCACCCAAATAAATCAAGTCATGCAAATGCTTTTTATGAAGTGTGTGAATTCATGAGTACCTAACGAATTTTCCGGTAATTATTTTTCCAACTCATATTTGATGGGTTTCATTGGAAGAACAGCGATTACAACAAAAACCAAAAAAACTCAGGGAATGTACGGCAGATAGCTGCAAACCGACCCAGGCCGCGTTGCCGTCGAACAACCTGAAGACAAGATCCAAGCAGTTGGTCGTCTGAGCCAGTGAGTTAAGATTTGTAACTGTTTTGTGAACTTGAAAGGCGAGCCCCGCAACAAGTCAATTTAAACATTAATTTGTCGGTCTAAAGATTGGTAATGAGATCAACAAAGTTACACTCGCAAAAGAGCCATCCGCATGGAAGACACAGCGAAATCCTAGGAAGGTAACGCTTTATCGTTTAGGTAATTACCTACATTCTCATAGGTCCACCCGCCGATCAAAAACGAATGTCGAGCATGAAACCGGTCACTAATCGTGAGAGCTTTTCTCTTAAACTTTTTCTGGCGAGATTAGGTAAGCCACATCCAATTCCAAAAACATAAACAAAGTCGACTAAGGAAGGTCACTGAAATCGGAAATTAATGTTTATGCAAGTATTGGCAAAAGCGATTGTTTATATGTACAGTCAAGAACAGAGGGTAAAAATTATAACACAGAGAGTCAATTTTAAGTGTACCGAAAAATTTACAATTCTTCATAACCCAAAAACATTCTTGCGATTATTTATTTTTCTGTAACATTGCGAATTGAACCAAATTTTGGTGGAGTATGTGCTGAATACATGGTAAAAAGTGGAACTATTATCCCTTCACGGACAGAAGGTATCATAGAAGTGACGGATTGCAACCACGGATTGTTTTGGGTGGGAATTAGCTAAAACTGGAATAATTAATTTCAGTTGATGGTTCGTTCATTAACTCAACAGTAATAAAAATGCACAACAAACGTACATAACTACTAGATACATTTCTCCTTCTTTTTGCAGACCTATGGACAGGTTTTCGGGTCTGCTTAAAAATTGTTGAACATGCAGTTTAGTAGTTTAGCGTACGGTGGTCTTTAATTATCCAAGAAAGTAAGAAGATATTTTCACGATAAGGTATAATTAAATAAAAAGAAAAGGGCAAATCTTGTTGCTCGTAGTTCGCTAATATAAATTTGTACTTGAGAGTTTTCGGATTAAAAGTTGTCGGTAGTACACTCTACAAGTATAGAGCTACACGGCAACCTGTTGCAAGTTGCATGACTTCATGAATTTATTCATTCTCCCTTGAACGGGATAACACGTTCCAATTATAGAGAGAAAACTACTCGCATCCTCTATTGTATTTTACTCCGGTTTCTTTCTTAACGAAACTCGCGCTTTCCACTTTCTGTTGTTCGCTGGCGGACCTTCACTTCGCCCTGGGCCTCTCTCGCTTTTAAAATAAGGTAGCTTATCTAAATGAGATTTCTACAACCCGATAATGGAAGGGGGAATCTCATTACGGTATAAAGAAGGAGAAGAAAAAAGGGGCGGCAGAGGCGAAGTCATGCGATCGTCGTATTAGAAGCGTCTCGTGGGTCAGGTGAAGCTCGCGCCGATGGCCCATTCCCTGATATCAGACCCTGACCTGACTTGATTCTCATCCGGTAAACCGAAATTTGTGTTTTCCGTTCTAGTTCGCTCTCCGCAAACTGAGTGGGGACAGATTGAAAAAGCTCAATGAAATATTCATGAGGTTTCGAACACGCGTAGGTGTCTCCGCGTAGCGTGTAAAGCGTAACTGGGTAAAGTACCTTACTTCAAGCCTAATACATTTTGTTGTCTTGTGAAGAAAGATATTAGTAAGTAATGCATAAAATTACGATGACCCCCCCCCCCCCCATGTCCGGTTTTTATACAATCACGCTTATAAACACCTAGTGAGTATTTTTTTTAACTAGACAAAATTCTTAATCGAATAAAAAAGCATGAAAATTGGTTGGGAATTTTGTTGTTATGAGTCATGATCGCTTGAATGAATCGCCCATCAACCCCTCCCCCTTCCATCCAATAACGAAATCGAATTCAAATAGTGAAGACAGTGTTTAGTCACTATTACCTCCTCCGTTCACGACCTTACACAATTAAATTAGAAAAATCTGAAATATGTTTCAAAACAAAAATTAAGTTCTTAATTGGACACAAAATAATCAGGAGAATTAGCTGTATTAGCAGCACTTGGATGGATTGTGTGTTACTCCTCCAGTCCCTCCTCCAATGGAAAATCTGAAGCTGAACCAAAATTCCTCTTATTAAATATTAGTTGAAATTAGATGAAAACAATGAACAAATAACGATATATTACTATTACACCCTTTAATTACCCTCTTCATAATAAAAATTGAACGAGCTGAAATATTTTTAAATACTAGCCCAAAATGTTGATTAAGCAAAAAAGCATTGCCATGAATCGGTCGAAAATTCTCGCCTTTCCCCATTCTTCCCTTTAACATACCAATTTTCAACACATGGTTTTTTTTTTAAATAATGGCGGATTTTTCGTGTCGTTTTACGGTTTGTGGGTTCACTTTTAGTTTTGGAAATTACGTTTATATGCTATGGGACTATTTCAAATGATCCGAAACCTATCCCAGTAGGGTTCTTGGTTCATCATTACCAGAAAATGGCACCCCTCAACAGCAGCTCGATTGCCTCACAATAAACGATAACAAAGTGCTAAAAAATCCCGTAAACCACGTTTTCAGCATGTTTAGCATGAATGAAATTAATGGGGGAAAGTATCTAGGTATATTCCCATTCAAAAATTTACGATCTTTATCTATTTTGATTACTTCAAATTTTTCTAGGACATTCAGAAACCGAACAGTCGAAATTGATTCAATGTCGTAACTCTTAATTTTTCTGGAAATAGCCTACGTTTTTCTCTCAAACTCTGTGTTTTTCTTGACATGGGTTTCCACAATTTCGTTAGAACTGAGTTAGTGCATATCTGACTAAATTTTATTCCTTAAGGAGTCCATCCCCGATTTCAGACTACCAGTACGTGAAGTGCGTTTGCCCGGATCACCGACCACATTACGACGATCAGTGACTTGCGATTTTTTAATTTGAGTATCTGACAACCTTCATTCCGTGATGTATGACGGAGTATCTGATTTGTATATACTCGTAACTGTTTATTAATAATCAAATTTAATATGAATTTAAGGACTATTCTTGATTTTAATTATCTCAGGTAACCCAGGTAACGGGAGTTTTAAGGTTACTTGGAACATCGGTGCCTGAATCGTAAAGCATAGGGAAACACTCGGGTGACCCGGGAACATGTAGACCGACTTTCTAGGGGAACATGTGGTCCTTTTTCGAGCCACCGGGAATATCGAGGTGGTCTCCCCTGTGAAGACTTCACTGACCATTTGCATATTTAGAACGTTGTGGAGCATATTGTTTCTTACATATCACGGTGCAATCGAGATGAGTCGTAGAAAGCGGTTATGCGGTTATGGTTCCTTTAACGGCAGCCGCAGAACCCAGAGACCGCATGAATATTACTATGTTCGTGGTAAGCGATACGGAACAGTGATCATACAGTAACGATTTCAGTTGCCTGATTCGAAGTCAAATCCTACCAAGTCGTTAATATGGGCTTCCCATACCTGATCGAGGTAGGTCCAAGGTACGTAGCCCTGTGATTAATTGGAATATTTCGACCATTGTAGCTTGGTTTGATGATAATTTTGGCGTTTCAGTGTAAATGACACGATCGTGGATTTGAGAGCATTTAGTTTGGCCCTCCATTTATCACTGTATACACGGATTTGTTGAAGACATCGGCTTGTAATGACATTTTCAGGCACATGCGGGTAATTTTGAGGTTCAATACTCATTAGTTGATACATCATTCTGCGTATGTGTAAATAAAATACACCAAGCAACATTTTCTCAGGATCTAAAGGTCCCATCGCACTCAAATTTTTAGGGTAGTCAGTTCTTCATCTTTCGAGATTATCAAAATCATTTTTGAAGATCTATACCAGTGGTCTTCAATCCGCGGACCGGCGGGTTTCTTTTAGCGGCCCTCCAACCTATTCTCTCGTAGTTTGTCAAATCAATTAGCAACTACGTATTCTGAGAGAAATATCAAAAACTAGACATTTTGATATTTTCAATTTAGATTTGTGTTTTCTAACATTTTCAGTATTGTTAAAATATACAATGTATTTCTTCAACGTATTTTATAGGTACATGTTTCACAATTATAAGAAACTCATTGAATATATTGACTGAAATTGGAAAAATGATTTTCTTTTCTTAATTATTCTTGTTTTCTTTCCAAAACAAAAGAATATATATGGGTGTGCGCGTGTGTGTGTCATTGGATGATTAGATTAATGCGGCCCTTGAGCCCTTTTACAATAAAACATGGGCCTTTCATTAAGATGAGGTTGAAGACCACTGATCCATACGTTCATATTATGTCTATACGACGAATCTATGTTAAACGCACTATTTACCAGACGACTTCATTTGTTCTTCGGTAGTAAAAAACGTTTTGACTTAATATATTTTGTTGCAACTACCAACGTTGGGAAATTTCATCTCGAGTAATTCAGTTACTCAACTTACATTTACTCCGTAACGTCACTTCTTTTCTCAAGACAAAATCTTTTCTCGGGTTAGAAAGGAGCGTCATCTCTCGTTATTTTCGTCTTGTTCGTTCTATAAGGGGTGAGATAGGCTGCCCGTAATTTCCGCGCCTGTTATGAGACACTTGGCTCTGGAGTCACGTAGGGACGAGGTCGCTTCGAACTGTTGTAATCCACCTTCCCACACCGTCGGGCTAATAATCTCCGCTGACCCCAAAGGGGTTCAAAACCAGGTCATTCGGAGTGGCTTTGAGTTTGACCTCTCAAAACTTAAACCTTCCTGTAATCGCAACTTACGACTATTCTGAACAGACTTGAACACTTACTTAGGGAATAGTGAAAATTTAATAAAGTGTCCCAAAAGCACCCCCACCCCCCTCACTACTCATTCCAACTGAATTAGTTTACTCTAAACTCATAAGAAACGACAAGAAACTTCGGAATTATTTTATTATTCCAGATAAAAAGTTTTTTGACATCAACTTCATAAAACCAATCAAAAACTGGTCAATTATTCAATGGGAAATGAGTGCTCACGAAAGCATCTACTAGTTTTTATCCTTCGACAACTTAATTTAAGTACTTTTTTAATGCTGAATATTTTATTTAGTTGATATATTTCCGTCTGAGCGGGGTAGAAGCGCTTTGCTGTTCTTCATTCTTCAAAGTATAGAAAACAACGTGTTCATCCAAAGATTCTCAAATTTGAAAGAGTAAGTGAGTTTTTTTTTAGAAATTAAAATCAGCAATATACAAAATCTTCCTCAAAATACGAAAAGTTGCAAATTTTCCTTGGTTTACCCATTTTTTACCGTAAAACTCAATTATTTCAAGCATGGTTGGTCCAATTCACTTAATTGTTTAAAATTTGTTCACAATTATAATCTCTTCTGGGTCTTGAAAGTGGCTTGGAGAAGAAAATTTCCTTAAAACTTGACTTTGGAGTCGAAGAAAATCTTTCGTGAAGGGGAAAAAGAAAGCGTGTAACGAGGTTTGTCCACTTGAACTGCTTGTGCCCCTTGAAGAGCTTTAAATTTTAGAAACCTGCAATAGAAATTATTGCTGGATGAACTTATAGAATTTTTCGGGACGAAATTATTGAAAGAATGTGGATACCTACAAATAGTCCAACGGCCTGTGAATTTGTATGGGCGTATACCGTTTAATTTCTAATAAACAATGATGTTGTAATTGTATTCATATTGTTCAAATAAACCGAAAGTTAGGCGATAAGTACTTTTAATCAGTTCTGACCCATTTCGTGCCACGTAAGCAAAAGATGTTGTTGTGTTGATGCTGAGGTCATGGATTGGGAAAACGGCTGTACTGTCTGTTTTGCTAGTAGAAGACGAATATTCTTCAGACAATCAATCAATCATCAAACTCGAAGAGCGTATGCCAATAGAGTGTGGCTTTTTGATTTTGGAGAAAAAAGTCATCAATCGAAATTGGAAACAAAGCTTCGGAAGTGAAAACACTCCGATTGGACGCTAAAGACATAAACGGGACACAAACGCATTACCCCCGTCGGGAGTTTTCCCTGATCCACTGATCCATATGAATATCACTGATCCACAAAGATCAGCTGAATTATCACTTACTCCAGTTCTTGGTGATTCCCGGTCGTGTTGAAGACTATATTTCTTCCATAACTTAGGTTATATTGGACCTTAAATTAACGGCAGTACGGTGTGGGGGTGTCAATCGATTCAGTGGGCTCCGTTCTATAAGCATCAAACGGAAATACTACTCGTCTGTTTAATATGTCTTCATGATATTAATTTTTAATCTTTCAACCATAGAATCACATCAACTATTGAGGTTAATTGAAAGTAATGCCGAAAATACTGGCTTATGTGTTTTTGGTTGATGACATCCTTTTTGGTCTTCTAAAATCGGAGAAAAGCTCTGAATGGTAGGTGGAGAGTTGAACTAGGATTATAAAATTGTTCCTTACTCCCAGCTGTATCAATGAAACTGAGCCCACAATTCCTATAGTAATCAACTCGCAAGTTGTTTCATATGCAGATAAAGCGTATATTCGTACAAGATATCAAACTCCGCTTAGAAGGAATTCCCAAATTACCATCCAACAAAAAGTGCTATTTTACGATCAAGTGGTCAACCATTTCAACTGCTTCTTACGTGGTTACACAGACGGGAAAGACTTGAAGACCATTCAAACAGCAGAAAACGAAATACTCAGGAGCATAGTGAATACTGTTGGTATGTCTCCATCTTGACATCAAAGTATGGTTGATGAAGTAGTTAAAAGTCCAGCAACGGATCACCAAACCCGGCTCCACAAGCACATAAACGTCTGAATATTGAACCTCGTGGACAACATCGCTGACCAACTTAGACTAAAAAGGGCCACATTCCTGTACCTAGTCATGACTTCCTGAAGTGATTTGATGAGTTGTAGTAGGTTCCGTGAACCGCAAAACGTAATAAAGGGACCAGAATGAAGTTAATAAATGTATCAGTACATTTGTAACAATATATACATTTTTGAAATGATAGGCTATGTTATATTTTAGGGTAGATCGATAAAACCGTAACTGTAGTTAAATTACGAACCTTGGTCGGCCTGGAGCATCTCGTAGATGCAAGGGCGGCGGATAATGAGAGACGGATATTCCTGGATAAATTATGTCGGAAGCGTGGTGTAATTGCAGGAAGGAGCCTATCATCCTGCAGGCGGATACTGGATCTTCAAGATCTTGAGAGAACCTTTAACGCTTGGGAAGACCTTATTTGACGTCCGTGTCACCGACACGAACCTCTCTCATCCCATTTTAGTTACCTCACTTTGACAGCGACGCTAAGCCTTGCCGAAGAAGAGAAAAACGCTCCCTATTACCTCGGTGTGGTTATTACTGACCTGGTCGATGCGGGATTCGCATCACTCTGGTCTACTGTCTTTGTTGAACCGACCACCAACAAACAGAGCTTTAACGGTGGTAAATTCAGTGTTGAAACAGACAATACCGTTCACCCTTTATTCTTACCTGTTTTATTTCATCTTATATTAATCCATTCAATAAAAGACCACAACACAGAAGACTTGAGAAGAAAAACAAAGTAGACATTTGTAAAAACATATTGGTATTTAATGCGGTACAGGTACGTCCTCGGGTCTGGTTAAATCTGGTTTTAAATCTTTTATAATACGTTTATACAGGGTGGATCAGATATGGAGCGCAGTACTTCACCCACGTATTCTACAACCAATTTCCAACAAGAAGTACCTCCTACCTATTTTTTTAATCTCGCTTAGTTTTTCAGTTATTTCGCTTCCAAGATTTTTTTCGTGTTTTCGACCTTGTCTCAGCAAATCGGCTATAACTCACATACAGTGAGTATACAGTATTATGTAAAGTAAAAATTTAAGATACTTTTAGAAATTGCGTTAAATTTCCTATCTTCTACGTGCCAAACCAATTTTTTTCTCACATCAAGTTGGCGAAAAATCACTCCACAAAGCAAACTTCAAGAAAATTTGAAAAAATAAGGTTTTTCAAACGTTCAGTACTCCACTCTAATCTGCATTTGATCAGATGCCTGTACCTTAAAAAATGCGCCAAAACGTCAATTTCGAATGGCATATCAAAAACAATTTTTATTATTTTATTTGCTCGGGAAAACCTCGTTTGAATGCAAAATACAGCGAAGCAAGTCGAGGTTTTGACGCCTGGAAATGAGTTTCAAATAAGTAGGCATTTTTACGAACAAAGTTAATCTGTTTCATCTTTTAAAGAGCAGCTTTAAATTCATTCAAGCATTTTCTAATACGAATTACATTAAAATTTCAAAATGGTCTCCATTTTGTTGAATGCACAAATGTGTCCTTTTGTGCATTTCATCAACAGCACTTCGAAGCTCTCGTCGGTTTTGTTTAATTTGATATCCGCAATCCAATACTCTTTGAATGAAATGATCTCTCGACTCAATCCTGACGTCGTACACTTTTGCCTTGAGATTCCCCCTGAGGTAATAGTCAACAAAACGTCAAGACTGCACAAGTCAACATAACTTACCTATTTCCAGCTGTTTTCTCATTCCTTTTGAGAGAACACTCAGGATTGGATGGGAGAATGGGATGATGCTGACGTTTTGAGGTGTTAGCACGAACATGAAGTTACCATAGTACATGAAACCCAAAGCGAAGCACACCCTCGAGAACGTGTGCCAGTGAGGAGTGCGACTGTTGGGAAATCGAAGATTTTCGAGAAAAAAAAACTATTTTTACTGTTTTATATGGTCGAGAAAACCTTGTTTCAGGAGAACTTCCTAAAAAAACGGCCTGCCCTAAATCATAGCACTTTTCCTGGTCATATCCCACAGTTTGGGACAGACAGAGTTGAGTCATAAGACAGGACATGCCATCGAGCCGCTAGAATCCCTGCCATGACGCCATATAATATCACCGAGACTGAATGGGTTAAGGCATCATCTGTTCACTAGCTTTAAAAGTTTGAGATTTGTAGCTACTCACGTTCAGGTGGGTCACGGCGAACATCTGCCAGACAAGTCGTCAAATGGGGTTGTGATAAAGTTTCACTTGAAATGCAGAATTACCCCCTGGGAAATCAAAAACTTTCATTCGGCTTGATTCGCCAGAAAATGATTTGACATCTGGTACAGCAATATTGCTTGACAAATCAGCAAACTCTGGGTTATGAACGTAATTTTCCTTTAAGGAAAACATCTACTCCAAGAATATAAAAAAAACACTGTAGACATAACTTAACTGGTCGAAATCGTCTTTTTCCTTAATCTGATGACTGAAAAATAGCACATTATTTCCATAGTTGTAAACAGTACAAGGCTTAAATGTATTTTGAAGGTTTACCCCTATAGGTAGGTTTCTGTCACGCGGTATTAAAACTATCCAATAGGAAGGAAGATTTTAGGAAACGGTTGTCCCCAGCTATCTGTGTAAACGAACCTCCCAAAAGGGGCAATGCTAATGCTCCATTAGGCAGATCACATGTCGACCTTCTGGGATAAAGGTCTCTGCTCTCGAATATCCTTCCAGACAACTGTATAACAATTATCTGTATTTTTTTGTTGAGCTCTCCTTAAAATGTGGGGGATTTGCCAAAATCATGCTCAATATCTTCAAACAACATATTTATTACGATTTTAGCAAATTATAATTCACATTTTATCAATGCAATTTTTTGAAGATTTGCTCGCGCTTCACTACTTAATATCTTCATTCTTTGATTTACATCATAACTGTCCTGCACTAAATGAAAAAAAGGAAAAATGAGAAAATTGAACAAACACGTCCAAGTCAAAGAGGAAACACTCCAAAACTATTATTTGACTATGCGAGCTCATAAACAAAACTCCCGAATTGCCCTTTTTCTCCCCGCTATTCATAAGCGGAAAAATCTCGGAGCATGAGCAATTTGCAGGCATAGTTTTAAACTGCCTTCATTTTCGCATTTGATGCGTAATTATGTTAAAGCTAAATAACTCGATAGTTACTTACTGTATGTATGTATGATGTAACTAGTTGTTATGTTCAATATATAATATATAATAAATATATATAAAAGTTATATGTATGGTAAATTGCAGAATTGATAAAAAATAAGATGACGAAGGAAAAACCCCCGTCAGGCGCTCTGCGAGCTTTGCCGCGGGTTCGGATTGTACGGGCAGTCTTGAGTCGCCCCTTCTAAGGGTGTGTTGTATTCTCCCGAGTCTATCGCTATTGTAAATTATGTGTAATAAATTGAAGTTTCTTTTTTAAAAACTGATTTCTGAGTACAAAAAACCTAATTTAAATATACGCTTTAAAAAAAATCGCATTTTCATCCCGGAAACCTAATAACTTTCAGAAGGGAGATTCCAAGTTCTACAAGTTTAAAGAGTTCAAGGACACATTCGCATCGATGTTCGGGGCAACATGGAAGTTTCGGTGTGCGTTGTAAAGCGGGCAAATGAACATGAAACGTGGTATGTCCGCCCTGGGCGGAAGGTTTCAGTGCATACACATCTCTGACGATTTCAGGGTGTAGGTACTTCTTTTGTGGAAAAGATTGAGTTTTGCTTTCGAAGATAATCTGCACTAGCATCCTCTTAACGTTGGTGTTTTTTTGCCAACCAAGGTATACTTTAGACCAGGGGTGTCCAAACTACGACTCCCGGAAGGATTTGGTCGGGCCCGCCGCCCGGGGATGCCACTGGAAAAAAATTAGGCTACCTCCAGAATAGAAAGAAAAGTCAGCCATGTGAGCCAGCGAAAGCTATAATGAAAAAATTAATAATCATGGAATAAAAAAAAAATGTTTAATCACTAAAAACTAAGTTATGGTTCCTATATTAGGCCTAATTTTGAATTTGTCGAATTCGTCTACGAATGCTTAAAAACCCTGTTTTCAAGTGTCTGACTTCCAAAATGTTCCATTCCTGAAAATTCATTAGATAATATTCTTTATTGAACAAAGAAAATGTAATTGTGGAATTTAAAAAAATAGAATCACTAAAAACTAATTTTTGAACTTCCAGTAAGCCTAATATTTGTCAAACTCGTCTAGCATTCCTTAAAAACACGGTTTTCAATGGTCTAATTTTCACAATTTTCCGAGGGAAAGCCCCCCGAACCCCCCTTCGGCTGAGGGACTAGTCCCAGGCCCCCCTGTTGGACCGCCCCACCTCCTCCACATTATGATACGCCCCTTGGGGCAATTAGTTTGAAGACCCCTGCTTTAGACCATAATAATAAGAACATTGTGTTTTTTCCTTCCACTTTTCTCTGTAGTAGGGTCAGAACTACAATTGACCTGATAATTATTCTAGTTTTATAAATCAGTTATAATGGTTCTTGTTAGAATACTTACTTCTTCTAAAAATCCATCGAAAGAAAATTACAGAGTGGTTTGGAGTAGGAAGGAGGAGTTGATAATTTCGACGGAAGACACGATTCGGAGTTAGGACTAATGCGTGATAAGTGCACAAAGACAACGGTTTGATTGTCTGCCCTGGCGGGGACACGGAAAGGGAGCGATACTAAAGGGGAGGCGGCACGCGAAGGGCGGCATTTGATTCCGCTCTGCAATGCAAAGAGAAAACAATCGCTTAATAAGTGATTCTTTCCCCGGCCTTTGGTCGCTTAGGGAGGGGGCTATGGATTTTCCTCCTGTCTCTCCCTATAAATAGACGAGACGTAATCCATTTAATGGGCCGGCTGCGATTTCCCGGTGGCCGCCCTTTCCAGCTGTTTTCGCTCGCCTCAATTCCTCTCTAAGTTGGACTGTGTGAATGAGGGAACAAGGAGCTGATGTGAAAGACAAGTCTCTTCAGAAATCTAAGGAGGGTGAGGCATGATTATACGATACTTGAAATCAGAGGTAGATCGTAATTTAGTAAATTACCCAATCACAGGAACATTGCTCAAGCCAATATTGTTGTACTAACTACTACAACGTACTATCTACAAATACAATACTGGAAAAATCATACGTTTTCTCTTTTAACCCTGAATACAGGGTGTCCCAAGAGTCCCCCCCCCCCCTTCTTTTTTTTAATCTTCACATTTTTTTACAAGGATCTTAAATATCATATTTGCCCACCCCTCACAACTGCGCAACCATGCGCAATTGACACTAACTTTTTTATTTCGAATTGGAACCCGCATTTTTTATTACAGATTCGAGTTCTTCTTAAAATATCATGAAAATTTGATCCCTTAAATAATTTTTTTTATTGCGCGCAACCGGTTTAGCAAGCACGCAAAGTTGCCCAACCTCAAAAAAAAAACACATAGGATGATGGTAGGGTGTATAATAGTTTTCATTATTTTTAACGCTGATTAGACGAGATGTAATCCATTTAATGGATTCGTTTTTGAAAGCGGAGTGTTTCTGGAGGTTTTTTATTTTGTGTGTGACAATTGTATCTAAAATTTTTAAAACAAATCTAAAGGGTGAATGATTTACGTATTTGTAATTTATAATAACAGTAAATTTATCCCAAAATAATGGTTTCAGGGTTTAACGCGTGCACTCTCAACTCCGGTTTTTCTTGCGCCCCAAATTCTGAGTCTCTCACTCATTTGCACCACACCCCCTGAATTTTTTTTTGGAGTGGCTTTACAGGTGACATTATTGAATTTCAGGAGATATGCATAGACCACGTAAATCGGTCTCAAAAAACACCTATTTGGATTGATCATATTTGGGTGCCTCCTCTACATCAGCCTACCTTTGGCTACTTCGTTTAAATTTGGATTTGGGGAAGTTTTAATGCAATACGAGTGCTAAAGGACTTGATAAATTATAGATGTTTTTATTGTGGGGGGGTATTGAGGTTCAATAAAAAAACGCAGGAGTGCAAATTCTTTCACTGGGGTTTATTATTCATTGCCTTCATTTTGAATTTCTACTAAGCTTTGGAGGTGAATTTCAGGAGATATGCACGGAGCACGTAAATCTGTTCTCAACCAAAAAACCTATTTGGATTGATCAGGTGTGATCATATTTGTTGAAACGTGGTCTCTCTCCAGAGAGAGAATCTCTCTATCGTTCTTCAGTCGGTAAGGAATTGATATTATTCATTTTTTCTTGTGTCAAAATGTAGAGTTTACAAGCTTGTTCCGTTGATATAGTTGTTTTGCTGAAAAACATCACTAGAACCCGAGAAAAGGTGAAAAAACCAAGTTTCCAAGCACTGTCTTGTGTCTTTGGCCTGCCCTCCATATGGGCAGGTAAAAGACTTCGTTCAAGTCATTTATTATTAATAGTCTTTTTCATAGCTGTAATATAGTCAAGTTAAATTATTGACAATAATGCATAATTAAATCAGAACATCCTACCTATTTGAAAGGTAATGAAGCATAATTACCAATGGTATCGGTCTGCTGACCAGGTGCATCAATCAAGTCTCAAGTAGTAATTTTGCTAAATATTTCTCATTGTTTCATGTTTATTCATTTATTTCATGTTAATGTTTATTCTTTCAAATAATACACCTTTCTGATCGTGCAGGTCCGAAAAATTTTTGTTATCAATAGATTACATTTGTTGTCTCAAAGCCTGCCAGAGGTGTCTTTCGTCTGCCAATCGATTTTCATGATTAATATTTAAATACCTAATTAATTAGGTGCCTTATAGTTTGGAATACCTTTGAAATACAATCCACATAGTGTAAAGATGACCCGTGATTTTTGGCAGAACTCAATTGCAACTTTAGGTTTTCTGAAAACGAGAGGTCCGGATTAGCCCTTTCTGGGAAAATGACCTATATATGTATTGCGTACATGCAAACGTGGGAAATAGGGGCATAATGTCTACGCATGTGCGCATCCAACCATCAATCCAATAACTGGCCATCAATAACTGATTTGTACTGGGGACCGACTGCAAGCCAAATGGGTACTATTGATCCGACGGCAATGTAATTGACCATCTAGGAGTTAACCCGCATAATCCCTGAACATGCCATCGTAATCGGTCCCACGCTAGAGTACTTCGACTGTGCCAATCTATTTAAGTTATGCGCATATGGATAGTCACTACTCAACCTGTTGCCATAAAATATTTCATTGTGTATATAAGTGAAAATTAGATATGAGTCTTTCGGTTTATCATACTCAATCATAACTCTTTGTGATCGTATATCAAAATTGTTTATAACCCCTCCAAACTTTGTCATTTTTCGTTTCAGGGTGTATGTATTCAAAGTCCACTATGGCCGCCCTCCGAGGGGTTTTAAACAATTCTTTCTTTCGCACGTGGACTTCACTTTGGGTCTAGTTCGTTATAATTTCTTGCCAGTCCGATGGCATCTCCCAAATAGATGCTCTTGGCCTGAGAACTGTCATAGGCAAATGGGGTATCATTTTTAGTTATTTTGGAAAAAAATACTGACATGGGTCCCAGAATCGTCCTAGGTCATGTCTTGGAAAACCTCATGTTTTAATAGCGAAAATGTTGATGTTCAACCTGAATTTCAACTTTTTAAATCCTTTTTTTTTTCAATATAAAATACTGATTTGGCAGTAAGGAAAAGTTGTTGGGGGGGGATTTCTGTGTGAAAAAGCAGCATTTCCGGCTTTGTGCGACCATTGGAAAAGTATGATTATAGATGTGTAGAGATGATTCAGGTTGTTATTAACCCCCAGCAAACCTACATGCTTACTCCAGAAAAAGAGATGAAGTTAAATGTGTAATAATCACTCTAAAAAACTATTGTCCCATCCTAGGATTGAACTCAAGATATTCTCAAGATGCGGATTCGGTGTCTATACGCAATTGCCGAAAGAACAGGGGATTTCTTTGAGGATCTTGCGGTGATTTCGATTGTAACGATTTATCAGAAAATATTCCAGTTTTCTTCAATTTTAAGTTGTGTTAGTTCTTCCTTCTAGCGTTGCCTCCTCTTCATGATTAGTCTAGTCCTATAAAAAGTAGCTATGGAGTGTATTTTGGTGATAATAGGCAAGTAGATACGTTTCCTTTTCATCTCCTCTTCAAATTTTCTTCATGAAAAGATTATTAGTTCTCAAATTGGACGAACCAAGCGTCATTAAAATAATGAAGAAAGTTTTTAGGGTATAATAATTGTGTTTAAAATGTGAGAAAATCCAACAGGGGGTTTCCAAAGTTTTCCATTTCAAGGTCCTATTGAAGGGCTACACAATGAAACATAACGAAGTGAGTGATGGTAGGGCACAAGGAGTTAATACATTCATCAAAGATGTATTGAAAATAAAATCGTAATGAAAAAGTCACGATTACTGCTAGTTCGAGATGTTTTGTGATTGAATATCCTGTTGTTGAAGGGAATAAATAATCCGAGTGGGTTTGAAAACAGCTCCAGAAGCTTGTGTGAGGCGGTTGAATCGGACGAGGTTGAATGGAAAGGGACCCGACATTCTTCATTATATTTGACAGGTCATTCCCTACCCCTCGAGCCGAATAGATTGAATCCTTATCTTGTCAATTTCCCAAACTGGATCCACAACCCGACGTAATATTACCAGCTCCATGCGGCATAAAAGGTGAAAATGTCGATTTGTGAGTTCAACACGTGAATCGTTGGTAACAACAAACTAAAGGGAGGAGCTAATACCACGTGACTACTTTCAAAAGTGGGGTTAGGAGGGGATTCGGATCCAACGGTAATGAATTGTAGAGAGGACTATTTGGGAGATAATTCCCATAATTTTTGAAAATGTCATCAGAACCGGCCCAGTAGTCTGGTCCTATAAATTTGAGACCAATAAAAATTAAATTAATTAAGGCATCGTGCCTTCCAAGTTTGAACAAAATCAAATGGACAGAATGAGAAAATCGAAATTGAATTTCACGCACACTCTAATATAAAACGGTTGCAAGTAATTCATAGGGGGTCGTGTAGGAGATAACTTGCCATCACTGACGATTTCATCAAAATCGAATTTGATGAGGTTTTAGGCGTGGCTGGGATTTACCGCAGACAAACTGACAAGCATCACACAGACAGACAGACCCGAATCCAGAAGGATCAGTAAGCTTTGAAACGCAAAAAGGTAGTGATTACTTTGGTCTTTGAGAATAAGCGTTTTGCTTCCTAATCTACATATAGGATTTGGAAGATATGTTGTGACTTGTGTGAGATGAAACATTCTCGCCAAACTCGCCAAAATCAAAATTTCCACTATCACTTTGAGTTTTAGACCATTCTGAACGACTTTTGCTTCGTGTTTGTCTGTTTGTCCGTGCATCCTTTCAATAAGCTTTAAAATTAAAGCTTTATCTAATTTTGAATAAAATTTCACGGATTATTGTGCAATGAAAATTCGCTAAAAAAAATGGATTAAAACGCTGAAAATTCAAAAAAATCGGGAATTTTAGTTTGAACATGATAATATTATTTATAACATTTTTTTTTTTGCAATAACATTGATTGTTGAACAATTTTTTGCACACAAAAGTGCTCAAATTTTAACATAATTTAACATGTAAAACGATAATTTTGAACAATTCGCTCATACGATCATGCTGCTTGACTGGAACTTGAATGAATGAATGAATACAAACTTTATACCGAAAAACAATATAAAAACAATATGAAGGTAAAATACATATCTAGATTGTTGGAATGCACCCCATACCCATAGGAAAACCCTTAGCGGTTATGGGGGAGTTGCGTGTAAAACATAACAATTAGATTACAATTAAGTATACACTACAAATAGATTAGAACGGATCTCCAAGTTGGCCGAAAGGAAGAATACAACAGGAAAGATCGTCAAATCACGTACACACTGGAGGGGGTAGTTGCATAAAACTTAGATCCTTTAATTATCAGTCGGGTGAAAATTATATTAAGTACTGCATACAGAATGGGTGAAGTTTGTCGGAAAATTCATCTCATTAGTGAGTGAACAAAGTAAATAAGGCTTGCTGAAAAACATTTGCCTGTATGTACTCTACCTTTCTTGTTTGATTCAAATAGAAAGTTATTCTCTGATTCGAATGAAACCACTTGGGCTTATGTACGATCATCTGTTTGATCATAATTTGAAAAATCGGGTAGTAGGGGGTCATTTGGCTTTCGGGCTGCAGAGCAGAGCTGCGTTGACAGTTCAACGTCAGGTCTAAGCTAGACCGCCTTACCTGTCGGCTGCCCAAGTATTTTCATGTTGAATACAATTGCAATTTATGGAGGAGCGTGGGGCTTAGTTTAGATAGTTTACTATAGACTACGACTAACGTACATAGATCAGTGAGTTACGTAGAAGAGCTTTATAATACAGAGATAATAAATCTCTGCGTAATAATTTTCAGTGTTTTGACTTCGACAAACGAAAAGCTTACCTACAGCTACATGAGCCCGAAAACAATTTCAGATTCCTAACAAGATAGTGCTAAGTAATCAAGAAGATGAAATTCCTCATCGTCGGGAATTTCCATTAGGGTCTATTTCGATCAGTTCATTAATATCCGAATACGTTACCAACTATAACTCACGAACTATCAATTGGCATCAACGCCGTTGTCCATTAATGATTACCAACGTGCCAATAAACACAGGTTGGTTCTGAGGCGTGTTAGGTATGTGGACCGAAGCTAACTTCATTATTCTACACTTGGGGTCATTATTACTTCACCTATGGGCCGGAAAGCGCTCAATAATGCAATCGGATGGTACAAAGCCGACGTTTCCAATACACTGAATATTTGACGGTGCCGAGCTGCTTTCGTCGCGTTTCCATTATTAAACGCCTTTGCGATCAAGTTTCTTCCACATAATCCCACCCTGACGGTGAATTTAACTTATCCATTATTCCCACACCCTTTCGAATCGAAGGTATTCCGAATATTAGAATATTCCATTTTGAAATCAGTTTGATCCCTGAAAAAAATTATTTTTACATAAATACTTTTGCTTCTTTTGCTACCTGGTTCACCCAGCGATGCTCGGGTTAGGGTAGTAAAATGCAACGCACTAAACCATTCTCGACGAAATAGTGAAATGTCTGAAAAACAAAATCAAAAAACAGAATTAGTGAAAAAAACGTAGTTTTTTCCACAAAAAATGAAAGAGTTTGCAACTAAACATCGGCAACAGGAGAATAAGAATGATTCGCGACAACAGTGATTATTTACAGGTGACTTTCAATCCCATTGGTCATGAATTGTGGGGATCATCCAATCATGTGGTTTCTGTAAAAATGAAATACGATGCTATTGGTCGGCGAGGTGAAAGGGAGGGTAGAACTATATGGGGGGGAAACAAATGAATTCAATGAAACATACCTAAGAAAAATGAAAAAAATAGAAACATGAAAAGGCGAAGGCATACCAAACATTTACCAGCTCTATCGCTTTTAATTATTTCAAATTTGTCTTGGACATTCAGAACACCTCCTTTCGGACGAAAATGATTTACAAACCGTTTATTTTTCAAATCAAAACTGAAAGTTTTGTTGGATTCTAATAGGTGATTGGCAAGTGCTGACTCTCCCTTGGTATCCCTAAAATCTTCTTGACGCTCCCTTATTTTTTCTCTAATTTTTTTATCTTTCTGCTCACAATATTTGAGTACACAACAGCATTTAGGTCTATAAAACCCACTTTAATATTGTGCGTTAACTTTGTCCTTTACAGAACCTAATGAAGCTTTGAGATTATTTTTATTCTTAAATTGTTGCTCCTCTACCAATAGGACTACAATACATTAATTTCCTTTCACTTTCACAGAAACCACATGATTGCATGTTCTCCACACCTCTTGATCAATGGGATTGAATCTCCCTTTCACCATTCACTATATAACCATTGGTTTCACTTATATTGCAAATTCATAATTTCTTTTTTAAACTAAAAACTCGCTTGTACGGCAATGCAGCCCGTGATATACCACTCAATGTTTTTCTACGGAGGAATCGACTATTTTGATAGTTTTATCTTTATGTCAATATTAAATTGACTAACAAGAATTAATGGTTTGCGAATATTCTTTCAGACATGTATTTGGTTTTACCTGAACGAGTCTTATTCTCGTATCATCTTCTACGACTGAGGGGAAAACATTTTTCCACGGGGTATTACAGACAGCATTATCAATTATTTGGCACAATCCCTTGCTTACATCTCCGAGATACACACATTTTCAAATGAGAGAGTCGGGCAGTTATGAAACCGCGAATGAACGACCTGAACGGTTAAGCGGTAGATGGAACCCGGAAAAAGTAATGCGTATTTGTGGGGCACGAGGGGATAAAGGAATGAAGAATACAGATGATGAATACTAGAGTAAGTAATTCGTTCATGGCAGTAGGAAAATCATGCAAATTCAATGCGCGAGGTAAGCGAGTTGTGGTTATACAGGGAAAAAGGGGGTAAAGACTTCTTTGAGATCTGTTCCAGTATCAAAATTATGTCAGAATCGATTTAGAGTTTCCAAAATTATCATACTCTCTCCCGCTCTTTCATTCTTTTTCTTTTTTTAAATATATGAATGCCGAGGGTGTAGATTTTCTGTTTTATATTATAGTTTGTAGATCATCTCATTTAATAAAAGAGTGGTCTTCGAAAGACCTAAGTTTGCGAGATCATTAAACCATTGGTTATTCAATCCAATTCCCCTACTGTTTTTCTGATGTTGGTCAAGATGGGGATACTTGATTATCTGCCTACTGAAGTGTGGAAGAATCAGGATTGCCTTTTAAAAGTTATATAAAACGTTTTGTAATCTAAAATCTCAATTTTCTTTCAAGTTATGCAACTCAAAACATTCTGAGTTAATTCCCCAAGGAAACGATGATTTAGCTTTATTATACGAAAAGTCATAATAAATGTTGATTTATATAAGGGACAAACTGTGCATACAATGGTGTTTTTAGATGGGAGGTTTACTACTTCCTGGTAGTTTGATATATTTTGAATAATAATGTACCCAGGTACTGTGACTGAAAGAGAATCAAAGTAATTATTGATTGTATTCTCGTGTTTCACCGAAATAGCTACCCGCTCGCTGTATAACTTACAGCGCTTCAAAGGTGCTAAAAATGGATGCAGTCGCAAACCATGGACGGTTATTTTCGTCGACGAAAAAACTCGTCTGACTATCAAAAGTCGGAAATTCCGGTTCATCCCTGAAACCACTTCCTACCTAAGAGATATTCGCGGTGGTGCTCTTTGAAGCGTTGGAGCATTCACCGTATCACGACCTGGCTGGTGGCTTCTATTAAATGGAACAAAGGTGTCCGCAACAATAATATCTGGTTTATAGGAAGCCGCAAACCTTTACAGCTAACTCACTCAACGGGATCGTTAACCGTTTCATAAATTCCGTTTTCTGGACGTTGAAGGTTTGGAAAAAACTTTATGACGTTTGAACCTACGATATAGACCGAAATTAGAGAAAAAAGTAAAGGAATTCGTTTCTTGAAAGTTCTTGTTTTCAGACGTGGTTATTTGGGTGATTGAAGCTGATTACAAAGACTTGAATACACTCAAATATGAATATTCAAATTATGGAAACAAGTTTAAACTTTCTTTATGATAACCGTAGGCTCTTTCGTGTTCTAGATTGCTGTTTTGCAATCTGAGAAGGGGGTAATAGGATGCGTTCTGATGTGCCTAATACTTAGTCAACATGATTCTTTAAGTACCTATCATCTTGAAAGTCGCTCTAGTAGGCGTTGTCTTCAGATCTGAAAAGTGACTCGGACGCGAAAATCGTAATTTAAAATACAGATTAGGAAGATTGTGGTGTATCATGGACTTTTCCAACGACAATATCCTCCGGTTAAGAATTCCAAACCTCAAAACGTTTTGGTATAAATTTGAGAGATGTTTGGAATCCGAAACTCAAATTGAGAAATGCTACGAATTACTTCAAAAAGGTATTATTGCGAAGAAGGATTTCTGTTGCAATGGCCCTTCCTTAAATCGCTGGTGAGATGTAGTATTTGATACGTTACCTTAACTCAGTGCTTACGAAAATAGAAGCTGTATATCGAAATTTATTTCGATGTTTGATAAACAAAACGTTGTTCGATTTGTTTATAAACAAAACCTACCTATTGGTTCACATCCACAAATAGAATGTACCTAACATTACAATACCACCTGATTCTTTCGTCACTAGATGATTTTTAGGGTTTACTATGTGATTTTTCACTATGTAAAACCACGATCACCCTCACATTTGTATACCTATTGTAACATGAGACAACAAATTTTGAATGGGGGTGAAGGTTAATTTTTTCTTGGTCGATTAAAGTCAAAAACTGTGTTCGAACTTTTCTCTAAGAAGCGTAATCTCACGGTTACAATCTACTTGTGGAGATCTTTCACATCTCATCGAATGGTTTCTTCAAGTTTATTCATGGAAACTTCCTTTTCAACATGCATAGTTAATGAAACAGTATTTTCAATCAGAAACTACCACCCATTCTCGTCATTAAAATAATGGAGACATCTTAGGCGGCGCAATGTTCAAGTTCAAAATTTGGAAACCCGACAAAGTATTGTAGAATTATGAGGTGTCACGTCAAACGCACCTGTACGTTCACCGATTTGTCTTCCCATTAAATACTTAAGACATGGAAATACAATGAAGTCAACATCAATGAAGTCGTGTTATGAATGAAAACTGAATGAACATTGTAGCAACACTAAGCTTTACTATCGACAATTTCAATAGAATTCCTTTTTCGAAAAATCTAGCTCATTGTACTTTGTTCTACCTGTAGACGAAATGACGGAGCTTGTATGCCTTATGATTCATTCAATTGTCATAAAAATACCGGGAATCTATTCAATTCTATATACTAGAAATATAGAGGTAGTATGATTTTGTGTAGTAGTTTTTCATTCCCTAAGTAGTTAGTTATTTATCCGTTCAAATACTTATATCGACGCTTCAACAATTCTTGTCGAATATGCGTCTCTGCGAGTCAAGTTTCCATCATCTACTGGGACGGAAGTTTGCTCCTCGTAACCGCCTGGATGTCGGAATCGACCTAACTGGACATCTTTCAACCTCACTTCCACCTCAACTCTCTCAACCACAGAGGTCCAACGAAAAACAACAAACAACAAAGTTTAGTGCCACTTTAACCGAGAAAAATATGGCGTCCATCGCCGAATCGGTATTTTATAATAATTATCTACTGCAGCAATAAATAATTTAATGATTATGGGCGAAAAAGTATTCTGTTTCGTTGGTGAAGAGAAGAGGTGATCAAAAAACGGTAGAGAACCCCCTGCTCTAAATAATAGCGAACAGAGAATACGGATCTGCTCGCTCCATTGAGGTATCGCCTTGAGCTTCCATTAATGGGAAATTAATTATGAGCGATGAATTGGACCTCCATTATACCTAACCGTACTTGATGAGAGAAAGTCTTCTTAAAACCTTTGACGGGTAATTTTGGTTTACAAAGCTTCCCCTTCGGTTTTACGTGTTATGCCATCAATCAATAGTCAGATACAATGCTTCAACAATCAATTTAACGGGCAGCTCTTTCTTCGCGCTACTTGAGCTCCGTTTGTTCGAGGCAAAAAGCTGTAGGCAAAGACCAGCAACGGTGAGCGGTCGTGCGGGTACTGTATAACTACAGCGCCGTGCGATGCGATCGAACCGGCCGTTCACCGAAGTTTTTAATCAACGTTTAGTCATTAAACCGGAGCTCTCAGCTGTTGCACAACGATTTTCGGTTTCACATCTCAGGTTCAGATTAATCATCGACCGAATGCGTTAAATCGACGATCAAAACCTACCAAACAAATTGGGTGGTTAGCGTTCTACATACGGCTAAAACCAGTAACTGTTCTTTTCGCCATCATAGTTTATGTACCGAAATTCAGTACTGCTACGTAACTGTTCATTGTGTTATATAGCGGGTTATTATGGTTGGTAAAAATATCAAACTAAAATGGAGGGAACGAATAGGTTTAGCTTCACATTCTCCTGCACAAGATCCTGCTTTACGGTTAACGAGTGTAGGTAGGGTTGAATGAGAGTTTTCCGCATGATATCGGCTACGAGATTATTGTATGCCTTTTCAATATGTTATTATGGCCGCTTGAAAAATCCCTCACTAGAAGCCTTCCCGTTCTGGGCAATTGGAAACCATCATACCCTCCCTTTTTTTTAACGATACTTGCACGAAAGCCCGTGGTTCAAGGTACAACGAGCTCTAGAATGAGGGCAGCCTATCAGAACATGTCGTTTAAATTTTCATCATCGGAGGTAGAAAAAGGAAAAATTAACCTCAGAGCCTAGTCAGCAAATTATGATAGCTATGGACCTTGTCATTGAATCCAGCAATCCCAAAGTAACCCCATTTCAAATAGCAGTGTATTATTCAGATAAAAATGAGCTTCAGAGTTCATTCATTTCATGAGGTTGGCTCTGCATGCATTGAATAACATGAAATAGCTTTGACTAATGGAATCATTCTGTCTTTTTTATATTCCTGGGATAAGTTGGTCTTATATGTCATAAGGGCGCTGCCAGTACGCGCAGAGCAGGATCATGAGAATTAATTAAAATATCACCACCAAAATTATGTATTCCCGTCGTTCTATAATTTACGAAAAAACATTAATGATTAAGTCAATTATAGGCTGTCTACAAAATGTGTAAACAAATTTAATATCCTAGCTACCGTAATGATTGTGAAGCAGATTCATGTTTCTTTTGCTACGCGTTCAAGTGGGTAACGTAGTTAGGGAATTCCGAGCTGACTTCGAGGAAGATAGTTCGGAGGAGTTTACTATAGCCTAAAATTGAACATTCAAGTATTAAATGTGGTTCCGGAACTTTGCGATCAACCTATATCAGAATCGGTCAAGCCGTCTGAGCGTGAATCGACCTTAAACAGACATTATATGTCTGTTATTAGCCGTCTGAAATATTATTTCTCTGCTGCTTCTGTTAATATCTAACTAATTAGTTGCTTAGTTATGGAGAATATTTGACGAACTCTCAGCCCCTCGTCCTTGTCAGATCGCAACACGCACCACGTTCATCAGACTCAAATGATAGGAGTTACAATTTCAACAAAACCAATTTCTCCATTCGCACGCCTCCAGTACTCGTTGATTAGATGTGGTATGCATTTGATGTTTGAAGTTGTTAATACAAAGTATTCCCTTCATGTATATCATCTTTACTTTCTGAAAATTTCATTTTCCATCATCTTTAGAAAATTAAGCTTCACATTACCGTTATCGTTGAGGAGTCCACAATCATCATCAATCCATTGCTACTATAGCTCGCTGGTAATGGTTGAAGAGGTACCTAACGAGATACTACACAACAACCTACTGTCAGCATCTACAAGTCCATTACATATTAGTCGTTAAATTTTACCAATTGTTACAGTGGATTGTTACAATCACGTATCACTGCTGCGATGATCATATTCATCTGTCTGTGTCTTTTGCCAAACATCGGTTTCTGGTTTGACACCATCGTTTACAAAGAGAATTTTGCATGTTGGTACAATCCTCCTAAGTCTGACTTGGAAGGTATGATTGAAAACATTCTCAGCACATCAGTTATAGAGCTGAAGAAAAAGTCGAACGAGCTGGAAAAGAAATTGAAGAAAATGGAGAATAGCTCTGACAAGGATCCGAATTTGGAAAGGAAGATTAAGAAAGAGTTGGGATCTATAAAAGAGTCACTAGCTCTTGCTGAAGTTAGAGTCATCAACGAAAACAAGCAGATGAAGGATTTACTTGTCTCACATTCAAGGAAATGTCCCAAGATTTTCTGGATTATCTCCTCAGTTAATATTGGATTAGGTTTGGCCTCGTACATCATCTGGGCTGGAAACGCATTTATAGCTTTGTGTATGTATGGCCTCCTATTGGGATTGTACTGGTCTTACTACCCAGTTTTGTTTGAAGTTGGGTCAAAACCAGTTTCAGCAGGTCACGCTTCGCTCACCTCTCTAGTAGCGGGTCTGACTACCATGGTATTCTGGAATCGGGATATAGTCAGTGGGTTTCTTATGGTCCCTTTCGACGTAATGCTAATCTACTTGACTATGGAAGTTGCAGTGACATCCCAAGATAAAGCGAATGTCAGATTGTTCATATCCAACGAACTACACTTTCGAGGTCTCTGATTCTCGATGGTCGGCGTGCTGCAAACACAACCCTTTACAATACACTATCTTTGTCCTGAGCAAATCACGTTTTACAGAATCTACTACTTGGAAGCATTAGAATATTATCCATCCGACATAATAATATTCGACTTATGAGTCCAATAATATTATCCGGGTATCAGAAATTTCAAAGATAAGTTCTGCATTTAGGATTTAAAAAATAGTGTGACTGTAAGAGATGTAAAGTTGTAGCGTTCTTTATATGCATAACATAAGTATGTTTATTTTACGCTTTGATTTATCCAAAATTATGTTTCAATATGCATATTTATCGTGGAAGAACACTACATTTCAGAGCTTCAACTGTAGCAGGATGTATTGGCATTTCGGTATAGATGAATATCTTGATTAAAAAAAATCGGCTCTCCGCGCCCCTGGACCCCCTTTTGCTTTTATTTAGAGACTACTGCCACAAGTATAGGAACGTAGAATACGCTTTAGCCTCGATTGAACGCTGAACGTTCAACGATGTTCATCGAACGTTCATTGTCGAACCGAAGGACGATTCGCGAACGACTGAAACTCCGATTCACATAAATAAAATGATTTGTTTCAACAACTACTACACATGGATGTAAATATTCTTATGTTTATTGGTCTCGCGTCACCGTTTTCGTTCCTGGATACCATACCCTTTTTCGTTCCACTCCCGCGTGACACTTTTCGGCTAGTTAGTCCATGGCTAAAGCGTATTCTACGCTAAAAAGTTTGTAGTTTAACAGTAGCTAGCTAAGACCTGGCAAAACTATCGTATCTAAATTCACTAAATCTAAATTAACTAAGATTTAATGAAATAATTAAGAATGATATCGACGAATCATAACCCCCTACCCCATTTATATCGATCAGGGACTCCAAATGACTCCATTTTAAATTTGATGCTTTCTAATAGTTTTTCAATACTGTTTTTATTGAGAAAAGCATTCAAAATAATTCCGCTCCATTCAGCTTCAAAACAAGGTTTTCCTTATGATAGAATTAACATTCAACAATTACTGCTGTACTTCAAATTATGCATTTAATAATTATTTATAATAAGTTGATGTCTACTTAGCATAATAACATAACAGTCGGTATCCTTAGTTCCATTGCTAATTTGACTAAGCGTTTGAAATCAGCGTTTTTGATCAATCACAAACCATAGCAAAAAGTTTTGGAGAAATTCACGCGAAAAAATGGAAAAATACAAGATGAAAATAAAGATCATGACTTTTTTCTCTTCTTTTCATTATTAAACGACTACTAAACTTCTTTTCTAGTTAAACTAAAGAGGAAAAGATGTTTGAAAGAATTCGAAGCTCATTACAGTCATAGCAACAAAACGAAGCTTAGATAAAAGCATCAGCCTGAAAACTGTCAATAATTTAGGCAGATTTGTTTTTTGTTTTTTCGGTGTGGATTCTACGATTTAGCCGGTAACTTCTACAATTTATGTGATATTTTCGCTCCAGACAGATATGGTAATACCTAGGTCCTTTGCCGGTTTTTGTTTGGCTATTGTACGTTGAAGAGTGCTTTGAGAGTCAGCAGAGGGGATGGAGCTGAAAGTGGAGTTTCCTCTACAGACTCTCTCCGAGTTGTTTCTTCAACATCAGAAACGACAAAATCTAGGTTGTTTTCGCTCCTCAAGTTGATTACTTCAACTAGGTCTGGATTGTATTCTTCCAAACGCGGCACATAATCGTTGTCTGTACATTGGGGGGGGGGGGGGTGCAATAACCTTCAGGAGCCGGACCTTGGAGTACAAATTAAATGGAGGGCAATTGCTCCGAATTCAGTGCTGATTCCCTGTCAACCCTCTTTCCCTCAACCTCCCTCATCAATCTGTAAACGCCCCATGTTCAATGTCCAACAAATCCGATACTCAACATCAGCTGATTAGTGTCCAGCTATTGGCAGGGTCTATTCCTCATCCAGTACGACGGTAGTTCACATATGGGTTGACGACCTGAAAAATCGCAAATAGCCTTCCATCTTATTTATACTCAACTGATTCTACCTTGACTACAGCGCTACTATCGTGTACTCATATAAACGCATTGGACTTGAACGTTCACGTGATAGCGAAGACGGGGGAGGTGTATGAAGGCCATGGTACACTGAAGAAGAGGTGGAAGGAGGGGTTTTTGACTCGTTAGTAGTGTTCTAGGGTTAATGACGTTATTCGTTAATCCTCCATTATCTTACAAGGAGAAATTCCAATGATAAACCCCCTTCCAAAGACTGAGACGATAATCCCTCAACACCCAGGGTAACTATCAAAATCCATCGTACTCCCAAGTTTTTCAAAAACTAAAGGGGAGCGGGAGGGGGGGGGGGGGGTCGCATCAGGCAAAGCTGGGAAATGTTAAATTTTTAAATATATAATATTTAAAAGGTGTTAACCATTTTGCCAGCGGGAATAGTTCTAGGGAAAGAGGCTCCAGTCAATTAGAGGGGCTATGCAGCAGTGAGGTGATGAAACGAACTAGTTGCCCCTAGTTCCTGAGGTGGTGAGTCCGTAACAAGCAGAGGATACCCCCGAAGCTAAAAGCTTTACATTAATACTTAGAATTTCTTGGAACGGGATGGGGGGAATCCCATATTCATCTAAACTATCAGCATTCATCCAGCAAAAGGTAGGTGAAGCTAAAATCTGTACAGGTAATTATACCAACTGAATTTTGAATGAAAAGTACATTTTTAATATTTGACATCTCCTCAGTAAGCTTCATCATCCATCACCTGGAACGATTCCTGGATACGCGATTTGCTACCCGTGGATTAGGACAACAATAACAAATCCAAGCCTTTATCATCAACACAACGTCCTCTGACATAACCGTTTGTGTAGTATGTAATGTATTCGTTTAGTATGCAACTTAACAATTGATGATCCCTCATGGTGGCCTTTACTGACAAAGTCCGACATTTATGAGCCAAGTATGGTATCATGGTCGATGTTTTCATATCAACTGCCTCAATATTACTTCCAAATATCGGGTTTTGGTGTGGAACGTACCGTTTCAGAGAATATTTCACCCATTGGCACACACCGGCCAAACCTGAGGCGGAGATCGTGTCGCTGTTACGTGCATCTGCAGACATCCCAAATCTCAGAGAAGAGAGGGACGCCTTGGTGAGGGATCTGAACACGCTGCGAAGAAGCTCTACCTCAATGGACAAAGAAGCGCAAGAACAGATATGCCGGTACGCTGAAAAACTAGTACAATTAAACGCAGAGCTGCGTGAAAAACAGAAACAGACCTTCAATTGGGATGTGTACGTAGAAGCGTTGGATCACGGCATGCAAACCTCTTCAATCCTACGGCTGCCAAATATATTCTGGGTAATGACCACAGCGAATACCTCCATGGGTTTCGCGTCTTATTTGGTCTGGAAATCGGAAAACAGTTTTAATGCTCTAGCTGCCTATGGGTCAGTGCTCGTACTTTACTGGACTTACTACCCGGTTCTATTTACTTTTGGTAGAAAAAATCTTAGCTTGGTCCACGCCTTGCTAACAGGCGTAGCAGCGGGAGTGACAACGAATTTATTTTGGAGTCGAAGCGATATAGCAGCCGTTCTGATGGTCCCATTTCTCGGCACTCTCACATACGTTTCCTGGAACATCTACGGCACTTCTCAGGAATTGACCCAAATCAGGATGATCGGTGCCCGGACCTGCAGGTCGTCTCACATTACGATCAAAATCAGTCCTCCAACTCCGTAAATATGGCCAATACAGAGTTGACGCTCGTCCATTTTTTTAAACGTTGAAACGTTTTGATGTCGCAGTAGTTCTCAGATATCCCACTTGTACTATGAGGAGCTTTGAAATCTCAATTTTGGGATTCATCTTGTACAAAGAACAACAAAACTCCACACTACTACACACTGTTTTTTGGTTGCACCGATCTGTGCATCGCTTCCCGTCCCTGAACCCGAGCTGGGCAGTCAAGGCAATGTTCAAGACTGAGGCAGGCGACATGGTCAAGGATGAGATTGATATGATCCTAAATACAATGCCATATTTCAACATTTTTCTCTTGATTATGCAATGTTAGCTCTCCTAGTACTTCAAGCTAAATTTAAATAATGTATTTGATCTCTAGTACCGTTACGACTAGAAATTAGAATGCTGTTGAGACTGTTTCGATATTTTGAGTTTCATATATCATATCAAGGTAGTATAGTAATATTCAGGTTTGTAGACCTCCAAAAAAAGTTGAGTGTGGCATTTGACTTCTTCGCAACGATAACTTGAATGCGTAGATCATTCAAATCTTGTAAATAAATTTGGAAGATCCTTGAATTCTTCACTCGAATCTTGAAATATGTCGAATACTTATATAGGGTGTTATTTTATATTATTGTCTGGTATTAGGGAGACCCCGTGTCGGCAGACAAGAGTAGGTCGCCATGATCAAGATAATTCATTATTTACTGCATATAATGAATAATGGAATGGAATTTATTAATAATGAAATAAAAATATACAGTCTCATGTGAATGTATGTTTAAGTGGTGAATTGGATATTTATTTAATTGACGTAAACGCTGCAAAGTAGTTTTTTGTTAATAATTCGAGAAAATCAAATTTTCGATTTCATATCAGCCGGTAATGAATTTAGATATTAAAAATTAAGTATTGGGGACTTCTGGGCCGTGAGTTCATGACTCTTTGTTCATAAATGAACCCTGGTGGTGAGAAGTTGAAGCAGAAAAAATGTCCGGTTTACTATGGAAAAACAAGACGGTAACGGTAAGGATTCGCACGCATGACCCTATGAATTTGTCTGTGCAGTCAGTATAATTTGGTCATCACCTTTTGGCACGCTCCACCCCATACGGAAATTGCGTACTCCAAAGTGGACTGCACGAGGGATATGGAAATCAGCCTCAACTGCTCCATGGAGGCGGCTGTCCTCACATTATTCATTATTGGGATGAATTTTCCGAGTCTCACATACAAAGAGTCAGTATGCTTTGACCAGCTCAGAGATGTGTCCAGCATTACGCCTGGATATTCATATGTCGACACACTTTCCAACGAGTGAGGCAATTACATTTGACAGTGTCGGAACACGCCGCATGTCGTTTTAACGTTTGACTGGAAGAGAGGGTTGACTGGGAGAGAGCCAAATTTCCAAAGAATAAATATTTTGTCTTTGTTTAATCAACCGCTAGGAAGCTGTTTGCCATCTATCGACTTACCACATCCAGAAGAGCTTGTGATCGTGAAAACAGTTCGCGCCAGCTTGAAGCACGAATAAGGAGGGCTGTAAAGTTGGCTTTGGAAGCAAAAACACGACGTACTTATTACAAGCTCCTTTTTTACCTATCAATGTCAGCTGCTTAAGTGCCTATTTGGTCTCGAGTGCGATTTGTGACAGAAATAATAAAAGCTAGGTTTAGAGAGGGACTTATTGCTTTGGTGGCAGCCACTTAAGAAGGACGATCAATAAGTAGATTATAAAATTTTATCATGTCAATATGTACCTACAGCACAGAATTCAAAACCTCATAAACAACGTTATGATGTGGGTAAACCTGCTTGGGTTGAATCCGAATGAAAAGGGCGGTAGCTGGGAAAGGAGGATAACAAACGACTTAATCAACTATGAAACACAAATTCATTAGCGCTAAGAGAAACGGCCATTAATGAGACGGGAAGGTGGTAGAGAGCAGGCACGGCCCACTCCAGCCTTCCTGCTCCCAACGAACCTTTTGTTTCACACAACAGCGGCGGCCTGGGCGAAAAAGGCCCTACGGGGTCCCCCCCCCCCCCCACTACTTTTTCACGTTGTGCCCAACCGGGATAAACACGTGATAAATTTCTTTCACGAACACAGAGTGGGTTTTTTTTCTGGTGAGTTTTTGTCGGGCCAGCGTTACCATTGACGAGGACTGCGAGTGATGGTGGTCGAGTGTATTTTTTTTTTGTCCTTGCCCAATGGAGAGGAGACGCTAGATCATGTCCAGAAGAAAGAATGATGTCAATGAAGCTCCAACGATTCTTTCAGAACAAGTGAGTGTCAAACAAACCCAAAAACGACACATATCATTACACAAAGGTATTATATTTACTTTGGATAACCAACGCTTCCCAGTTTGTGAGACGTTACGTATCTAAACTTGGAACTTTCATGCGTTTAATGAGTATATTTAAGCAATTTTATTATTATTATTAGAGAGAAAGAGAGAGAGAGAGAGAGAGAGAGAGAGAGAGAGAGAGAGAGAGAGAGAGAGAGAGAGAGAGAGAGAGAGAGAGAGAGAGAGAGAGAGAGAGAGAGAGAGAGAGAGAGAGAGAGAGAGAGAAAATTTTCATTACATCAAAAAAATTCTATTACAACAGTTTCTCAGGAGCTATGCAATAGCCTTGTTCCTATATATGCACCGTCGGGCGAGTTCGCGCCTTCAATTTACTTTTAATTAGTTATTTAGTTATTATTTTAGCTAGCAATAGCCTTGTTCCTATTTGTATAGGAATTCTAGTTAGTATAAATATTTTAAATAAAAATCAAACATTTAAATATAGGCCATACTCCTTAATTGCTTTGTATCTTAAGGTTAACGCTGTAGTACAGAACCTTACCAATAAAGAATAAGCCTTCCTCAACAACTGCTCAAAACAATTTTGTGTTAGTACTCTGATATTGAAACAATTCTTTCTTACGTTAATTAACGCCTTGCATTTGCATACAAAATGGTTTGCATCTTTTATTTCACCAGAGCTGCACAGCGGACAGCTCTGATCCTCCACGCTATTATGCCGGTACTTTAGAGCCGTAAGATCTCCCCGCAGCTTGATAATCCACCTACAATCAATGAAATTCTTTATCACTAGGGCTGGTTTCAGTTCACCAATTGGAGATCGTACATTGCGATATTGTGTATGCCTTGTTGACTCCGAGGCCCTACGTTCATAATCAATTACAATGCTGGCCGAAATGATTTCAAGTGATTCCAAAATTTTCGCACCCCACAGATCTTGCCCGTCCTTTCCATCTAACAGAATGGCGTAACGGTCCCTCAAACGTTCCCAATCCCTCGCCCAAAAGACACTAAGGCTCAAGCAAATTTTTTTCTGGGAAAAGTTTAAGTCAGGAATTTTCCAAAGAATTCTTTCAAAATTTCGTGTATTTTACAAAAACGTTCGAGCTACCAAATTTTCAAAAAAACTGCGTTTTGGAAGAAACGATTGTATTAGTGAGTTTTGACAAAAAGTCAAATTAGAAACCTCATAAAGCAATGAAAAAAATCTCTCAATTCTAACACATGGGTTTGTTATTTTTTATTAATGATTGATTGTTCGTGT
Organism: Creontiades dilutus; assembly: GCA_031894815.1. NCBI lineage: Eukaryota > Metazoa > Arthropoda > Insecta > Hemiptera > Miridae > Creontiades > Creontiades dilutus. Next base: position 92,474 of record JAVIWC010001254.1, on the reverse strand, counting down.
CATCGTGAGGTTCTCTGGGGTCATTTTTAGGCTCAGAAATTGCTGTTATTTGCTTTGGATGAAGTTATCTATGGATGTGAAAGCTAACCAGTCGATTTTTGGTCAGAAATAACACGTTTTGAGCAATTTTCGGCCCACATTATCTATACATGTTAGGGAATGGAACTGGATAGAAATTAGAACCAACCAGACCCCAAGTGCAGTCCATATACCTACTTAACAACGGATTCTTATATAAGTTTTAAGGCATTTTATAATATGGATCATATGGCAGAGGGATATTGCAGATTTTATATCTACTCATTTTTAAAAGGGAAGTGACAAAGTGTGAAGGGGATGATAAAAAATTATTTCTTTACGATTAGAATGGATTATTACTGAAAACAATAAACCAGAAGTTTCAGTCAGCGAGGGTTGGTACAAACGCTTGAATTGGAGAGTTGCCAACCTTTCGACAATAACGTTCGGGTTATTGAAGGCTCCAGGCTGGTTTTGAATTGCCGATGATGACAGCTTGTTTCCTAAGTTTGTGGCTCCTCTGTAAGAGACAACGAAAAATTGGCCATTTATATACGTAGACTCTGAAATAAACTAATATAATACGGATAAATCAATAGGAGAAAGGGGAAGAGCGTGGGTGGGGGTTGACGAGTTAGAGTCGCTTCCCTCCGGATAATAATAAGCGTGGAACGATGAGCAAGATAAATCGAGGGCTTGACGTAGATTTATGACGACTACTCCACCTTCGCGGACCGAATGACCCCATCTAGATGGCGAGGACTGGAAATAACTAAATGAGGTCACGTAATGCAAAGAACGTAATGAAATAAGAAAATAAACGAGTTTTAAAACACTTCTTAATACCCATGAATAACGTTTTTCCGTTTTTTTAAGGACCATCAAGCTGTACACGGCCTCTCGTGACTAATCGAAAAACCTTCAGAGATCAATCAAACGACAGGTCATTTCTGATAAACAGTGCCTCTATAACTTTTTTTTATGAGGTTTCCATTACGAGTTATTCATGATTCAAGGTTTTATTAGTATTTTCGACCTTATCTCCCAAAAATGGTTGTAGCCCCCTTGTCATTGGATATTCTCAAACCGCAGAATATCGATGGAAAGTACCTCAAATTTGTCAGAAGATGAGTTCCTGAACAGGTCAGAAAATTGTAGGTACATTTTGGTAGTGTTTCTACCTCAAACTTAATAATTTGTTAATTTCTGTTTTATTCAAGATTTTTCCTTTTCCTTTATTCATTTTTGTTAATTTTTGCGATATTTTTTTCTAAAACACAACTTTTCTCAAAGTTTTTATGTGATCTGCATTATAACGATAGTACTTGTAACTTATTGTTTTCAATAATCGACCAAAAAAATACAATTTCACCCCCTCCCCCCCCCCCCTTCAATACAGCTTGGTTTACGTTTCAAGATAAGTACATTTCGAAGATGGAAAAAAAATTGTTCATTCCGCTTTTTTCGAAAATAATGGACCAAAGCTTATGAAATTTGACTCAAAAATCCAACATCAATCCGGAATATGTAGATAAATAGATAGATAATTTATTCAGCCAACAATTACAGTTGATACAAATTTATAGATGTGGATGATGCATTTTCGATTATGAGCTACTCGCTTTATTTCAATTTCTCAACGATAGGCTTGGCCCGTGTTGTTGGGGAAGGTCTAGGCGATTCACACATGGCTTAAATTTGAGGGCATTTTGACATTTAAAAGACTTACTTACAGGTCTACAAAAAATATATTCTGTTAATATGAATGCTACAGTCATATAATGTGCTGGCTACATGAGAATGTGTTTCCGGAAAACTACAAACTTGTAAAAAAAAAAAAAATCAAAATTGACCACTTATGAAGTTTGGAAAAAAAAGTTAACTAAATATGTAGTAAAACACACTATAACGTGTTGTGTGGCTTATCTGATGGGAAATGTTTTTCTCTTTCCACCGGTGTAATCAGATTTTAATGTTCATTTAACTCAGTGAAGACAATTCTTCAGTGGACTGAAAGGTGGCGAATAAAGCTGAATGAAACCAAGTCTACACACATGAACTTTACCAACCGCCAAGTTAACCCTACCCCAATTGAAATTAACTATCAAATAGTACAGTACTGTAATAGAGCCAAGTATCTTGGTATAACACTAAATGCTGAGCTCAAATGGAATGAGCACGTGAAAGAGAGGAAGGCAGAAATCAACCTGAAATTCAAAAAATGTATTGGCTTCTGGGAAGTAAGTCACAACTCCCAGTCCACAATAAAGCACTTTTAAATGAGCAAGTGATTGACCCAATATGGGCCTTCGGCTGTCCCTTATGGGGCTGTTCCAAAAAGGACAACGTGAAAGTTATCCAAACAGCCCAGAATAAAATTTTGAGAAACATACTAAATGCGTGGTATGTTTGAAACAAATGATCTTCATCGCGATCTTAAGTTTGAGATGGTAGACGAGGTTATAAGAAAAAGAGCTGTGGATCACGAAAATCGGCTCCACAATTACATCAACGTTTCATGAACTTACAACGGCGATGAGGTGCGGCTAAAGAGGACAAAACTGTTGGACGTAGTTACGAATCGCTAGTAGTAGTGAACTCTTTTGTTGAGGTAGATAGTGATCGATGAACCACCAAAACTGAGCCAAGTGAATTAAAGTAAAGTCATTAGATGCATCATATTCTTTACAGTTGTAACTATAAAAAACTATGAAGAAAATGTCCATTAAAAAAAGAGGATGTGATCATTTTAATTAGAGAAGACAAAACACAAAACAATATTTTAGAAGTGATTTGACTCGAAAACAAAGCCCAACAAATGTTTTTGTTTGAGGGACTTTTTATTGCAAATTAATCGTAGATTCGGTCCCTGAATTTTGTTCTGTCTAGTCTGATAGTAAAGTAAAGTAAACAAGGAATTTCACCTTGGATTTTCGTCCGACTACCCGGAGGTGTCGCGGACGTCGCCAGCCGTCCTCCAGAGAGGATCGGAACTAGGTCTGACAATTTCGCTCGTGGCTTCCCATTGCCTCACGCCCCTGGGTTGGGAGCGTTTTGGATTCACGTGATATCGAGATCAGAGGTGAACTGTCTAACGACAGGACAAGTATACAACACTTGATAGGATTTTGGCCCTAATCATTGGTGCCAGCCGGATTCGAACCGGGGCAATCAGTACTGCTACTGAAAGTAAACAGCTGGAGGACTGACGCCCCAGCTCGCTCGGGCCCTGTCCCCGTCTAGTCTGATACTCTCTGTATAATGTAGACATACACTTAAAAAAAAGTGTCAAGATATATAATATATGAAAAAATACACGTTCACTCATCTGGACAGTAGGCACCATATGTTCGTATTTTTTTGTACGCTACGCTCTCCAGAACTAAACACCTGCCACGGAAAAAGGCGTGGAGTCGAAACAAAACCCCAATACGAAGGAGTATGAAATGAAAATAAACTACCGACCATTTGAAATGTCTTTGAGAAAGTTTTTACATTTTGTTCAGTATCACATACATTTGACAAACAACAAATATGATGGATGCAGTTGACTCGGCCACGAATGGTCGATGGGGATGTATTGTATTTTGTGTTGGAAGATGTTACTTGTCTTTACATGATATATGGATTCCCGAATCTGAATAAAATACGGATATATCAATCTGGGTGGGCGGGACGAGTAATTATGTATCAAGAACGACTAGAAAGATAAATGGTGGAACTTGACGTGGATTTATGAGGACTAACCCACCTTCGAGGACTGAATGACCCCAACTCGATGTTGAAGCCTGGAAATGACGTGTGTCCGCGCACCCAATGATCTCAACCCTTCACCGCCACCTCCGTCTATCTCTGCAGGGAAATTCTTTTCCCTTCAGGATGTGTCCTCCCTCCTCCCCCTCGCCCAGAGAATTTATAAAGTCATGTCCTCTCTTGAGAAGACCGTTCTACCGAACTAATAGTTTTCCTTCGTTTGAATTATTCATGCGGACGACCTCTCAATGGTCTTTTGAGTTGAGGGATTGATCAAAGTAAACGGCTTTGAAATGAAAAATGCCGTAATCTCAATACCAGATGAGATGCTAGATTCATCTTTTCCTTTGATTGTTGCCCTCGTTTAATGTACATTAACGCTATAGTATATGCATTGGGATTAGATGAAAATGAGTCATACATTCTTCATAGGCCGCATTTTTTGTTGAAGAAATAAAAGAGAACTTGAATCATTCCTTTTTGTTATTCTTTTCCAGCTATATCTTACACAATTTCTTACACTACTCCCTTTCTCAACATACTTTTAAATAATACTATTCATACTTTAGCAACTTGAATCTTTACTCATATGAAGGAATTAAATGTTTAACAATGTTAATACCGGATGATTTAATATTTTTATGGGAGCATAATCCCATATTTTTTGCCAAAAAACGTTCCAAAGAAGAAGAATAAAATGTAATTTGCATTCGCTAAATTACGACATGAAAACTAGTCCGGCATTTCATGAGTCACCATCTTGGCAACATTACGCTTAAGACGTTGGGTATGTGCCTGCAAACCACAGCCATTGGGCACATTGCTGCCTGACAAGCCGCCTATTATGGTTTGATGGGCCTCGCCAAAGATTTGACAAGGCTGTACCACTGCGCTCAGACAGGTTTGCACCTTTGTGGCATGACGGAGGCCTTTGCGGGTTGACTGCAATGCACCATTGCGGCAAGAAAGCATTGCAGTTCGGCAGGGCTGTACCTTTGCGATTGAGAAGGAATTTCTAGCAAAGAGACTTCGTTTGTTAGCTTTCGCTTCTCGCAAATCCACCAAAACATTGTGCTTTCTTTTCCTTGCCATTATTTTTTTTATACTATTCACACACTGCCAGCAAATAGGTAATTAAATAAAATACCATCAACAATATTTTGCATTTTCATCATATAGAATAGCAGTTACCAAACTCTTTAATTGACTGTCAACAAAATATCCAAGGTACCACAATGATTGTGATGACAGTTGAAGTTGCGGAACAGTTCACTGTAGCCTAAAATGTGATCCAGAGCCACGCGATATGCAACAACCCTTTTCAGAGTCAGTCAAGCTGTGAATCGAATTTTTGCGAAGCCATACTGACAAAAGTACTTCGATTTTTTACATAGAAGGACGATCTAATTGTATTCTCATCCCCCACCTAACTTGAAATAAGTTCTAATCATTATCCCCTCAATGAACGTACTTTAATGAAGAAAAAATAGTTACCGTATTTACTGGTAAACGAATGATTTAGGAGAACCATATGCTCCAGTTCACGTAATAAACGATGTCGGGTCTAAGCTTCAGGGGAAGGCGAGCAATTCCTCAGGAACTTGAGGCCAACTCAGACACGTCTGGACAGAGTGCACTTGATTAATGACGCTCACGTCAACCTAAATACGATAAATGAGCTGACTTTAATCAGCCAGTTTGACCTGCCGGAGCCCACCGCCCCAACTACTCTCCCTGAATGTGAATATCAGGGTTGTACCATGTGTAGCCATAAAATAAACGACCTTGCTCCACCCTCGTTCAACTCAAATCGCATTGGATTCTCTTTGGGAAAGATTTTAGGACATCTCCCTGAAAATAGAACACAATGAAACGAAATTGAATTTTGGAATCTGACGTTAGTCACGTACAAGTCAGTAAACATAATCCCCAAGTTGAAACAAAATGAACACTTGACCAAATACGTATACACGAGTAAATTAAGATAAACAAACCATAGTTCCTAACAAATCACTTTTTCTCATTCACTTTAGGAAAGTATACAACAAACTAGACATATATGATTAATGCTATTAAATACCCCTGCGACATTTAAAAACAAGCCCACAATACCCCCTCGCCCGCTGTGACAATATTGTTAAGTAATCTACCCTTCATTCATACTAGTATGATTATAAGTCTTATAAGCTTCTGTTTGTGGATCGTGATTTTAAATTAAAATGTTTTCAATTCTTCAAAGTTTTCAGAAGAAATGAAATGTTGGAAGTTGCCAAGAGAGAGCAACCTAGTTTGAAAGGTAGCAAGTATTTGTCCTCTAAAAACTGGGACACTGCAAAAGAAGTGCTGGATCGTATCCCCTTCTTGCCAATCGCATTCTCACTCGATAGTTCTTCATTACAACTTGACCTAACTTGATAAATTGCCAGACTTCCCATTTCTTTAATGCTGAGTGCGATTGTCTGGTTAAATTGATGGCTGGAATTCCTGCAATATGAAACTGCAGTAGGAGTTGAAAGAAGACTGCAGACTTTTGGTGCGATCTGTTCTCCAACAATCTTCACTAATGGCGCTTCTCCGTTAAAAGAGTGGTGCATCCTGCGCTTTCCAAACACTCCCGCAGTCAACTTCCAACACCTCTCTCATCCGATTTCCCGAATTTCCCTTAATTTCCCCCAAGCATATAAGTCTTTGAATTCACATTCTCGGGAGTCTTTGGGGAGCTCACGTGAGGCACCACACTGGTGCCATGGTCCAAAAATATTCATAATCGCCCTCTCATGAATCCAAACATTTAGGAAGACGTTTATCGAGTTTTCAATGAAAACCGCGCTTAAAATTGTTGCCGTCTGGGGCTAATGTCTTGGTTTTCGGTCCCGCATTGAGTCAGTTAGTAGATGTTGAAGATGTAGAATACAACAGGTTCTAAAGAACCCGATACAAAAAACAACTTCAGGAAAAATTTAGTCTATTTCATACACTATTATAGTTCGTCGATAATTTGCTTTAACTTCATCGATGGATTACAATACAAATTTGAATTGAAAAAAACTGCAAAGGTGATTGTCTAATGACAGATAAAAGAAATTCCATTGCTCAATGTTGGACCTAGATTATACCAGTTTCTTCACCATTGTGCGATTCAAGTTTAATACCACCACCGCACCTGTTTGTAGGAACTCACTTTCATAAAAGTGAACATTTCTTGGAGTAATGAATTGTTCAGGTTCAATTGATATGTTTTCCCAAGATCTCAAAATCTAATCAAGTTCTCCAACTATTTGTTTATAATTTTATTTAGAAATAGAGAATTATTTTTAAATGTTTCCTCATCAGAAGAGGTTGATTTGGAAAATCGTTTGTTTACATCAACGTTTTTTATCGTGGAGTGTATCGCTCCCGGAAAAAACTATCTCGGCATCCAGTAACAAGTACCTTGTCGATATCTTAACAAGTATAATGTCCGAAACCATATTTCTCAAATGACATTGCGGAAAGAAGTCCAACATCTTCCTGTTAAGTTAGCTATTTCTATAAAAATGCCCTTCTATGATAGTGATGCCCATCAGAATTGATTGTGGGAGACAAAACGTCTGCTAAGGCAGGTGTAGCACTGAGCTTTTTCCCATTTATAGTGTTAATTTCTTTTATATTCTAGTTATTGTTTCTCATCTTGAGCTTTTTGAAGGATGTCCGAGGTAGATAATTCACACTTTTGAAGGTCAATGGTACGTCAACGAGCCCTTCTGCTCTCGGCTCACTTCGAAAGTTCTGCTTCTATTTTCCTAGAACGAGAGCATTTTTTCGCACTTATGTTTTCACGCACAGGTATTTTGCATGATGAAAATGGTAAATAAGTACCTGAAAAAATGGATAATGGGCCTTTTTCTTGCTCGATATTGCAAATACCTACATTTATTCTCGTTTTTCAAAATGTGTGCAGGTTGAAAATTTTTGTGTGTGTGTGTTTTTGGACTGCTGCCCCAATAGCCTAAAAGTTTTGTTTGTATTCTAAATGACTTTGTCGTCATTCAAGCAGAAAGTTAGTTTGGGTTAAAATACATTTCGGTCATCCCCGCTCAAGTGAGGCACCACACTGGTGCCATGGTCCAAAAATACTCATAATCGCCCTCTCATGGATCTGAACATTTTTCTATACATTTAGGAAGACGTTTATCGAGTTTTCAATGAAAACCGCGCTTAGAATTCTTCCCAGCTGAATCTAATGTCTAGGTTTTTGGTCCCTCGTTTAGTCTATTGAAAGATGTTGAAGATGTAGAATATAAGCTTGTTCAACAGGTTCTATCATACAAAAACAACTTCAAAAGGTACGTGTACATGGATAGTTCGTCGATCTCGCCAATTCTCAATGGGATAGAATACAAAATTGATAAAAAATGCAACATTGCTTGATCTTGGTCAGAGAAACATAATGTTATTTATTTTTCACTTTTCCCCCACATATTTGAAGGTTAATAACTACTTCGCACACGAGGCACTCAAATTTCATAACTTTCGAGTGTGAACATGCGCTATGGTTTAGGAGCATTTTCTTAAACGACCAAGCTGCATGAACGGAACCGCAACTTTTTCCATCATTCTCAAAACAATTTTGTGATTGGTATCATTAATTTAATACGAAGTATTTATTAATTTAAATGTTTTCATATTAATATTAAACTGACAGAATAGATTTTGTGTGCAGTTGTTTTTCATCTCATTCTATTTACTGCCTCCCACCATCCCCAAATATCAATTGTAGAAGGGTTTCCCTACAATGACGAATCTTTGCTACTCGTAGAATGGGAAGTCTTAAAAACTACATCCATTAAAAATTTGGGTATCAAATGGTTCATTGCCAATCAATCAATCATAAACCGTATTGGTTTTTGACCCCTTTGGCAAAAATCAGAATGACCCCTCTCCACAACCACTAACTTGAATATTCCATAGCTATGAACTCAATGCGAAAGAATGGTTTGTTCCTAACGACTTTATTTTCTTCTGTTTCAGGTAAGCTTTGAATTATTGATAAAGGAACACTTCTTGGTACACTGGTCCACAAGGTAACCATTTTTTCTTTTCTCAAGTCTTGTTATAGATATTTACCTATGTTTTAGGTGGCTCCATTTTGTTCAGACTACATCAATAAACCCGAAGAATTAAAAATCTGTACAATCAACAACAATTCAACATTTTTCTTTTTTTTTGTCATTTTCTGTGATTTTTGTTGGTCTATTTTTTGAAATTTGACCAATTTAACGTTCTCAAAAAGTGTTGCTCAACAAAGTCTTCCTTTCGTTTGAAACGCTTGATTTATTGGGCCAAAGAACGTTTTTATTTTTACAATGTTGGAGCCATTGCAATAGCTACATTTTGTGGGAAAGTTCGCTAAATGAATAACGTGAATCGGTTGAAAATTCTCGCTCGAGCAGCGATTCATTCCTATCAGCAAAAACAAAATTTATGAAGTATAAGAATAACATATGTTTATTTGCAATAAAAAGCTCAACGAGTAAAGATAACACGCGAAAATAGACAAAAAACGGAAAAACATGTATGACAACGTAGACACAGATTGATTTGATGATGGTCTGAAACGGCTTTGTATTCGACTTTCAAGAAATTCAAATGTCAACTCCTCATGTTTCGGTGGACACCCTCCCCAACCTGGATCAATTCTGATGGAGTGTTACGACGATGTTCTTGCTACAGGTTTAATAATAGTAGCCACCTAGTAGTTGTGCCACCTTCAGATTCAACGGTGGAAGCCCCAATAAGACATTACTTTTTTTTCCGTCGGGTGGTACGGAACCGCTCCAGATTGTAGGGCGAAACAAAAAAGAAGACGATATTAACAGAAAAGGGAACGTGAAATGGGTCGTCCCGCCTCCAATTCGCCGGTAGAACGAGGCGACTGGGACCAATAAAAAGCGCCGGCATCTTTTTCGGTTATCTGTGAGAAGAACCAGCGGGAAAGCGACGATTTCATTTCTACACTTTCCAGGTGTTTCGACTCCCAACCTTAACAGCTAAATCGATTCCCTAAGATTTAGAAGAGTAGAGTTCTGCAGGAACATAATCTTTTTACAAGGTGGTTTCAGAACGGCTTTTTGATATAAATATTCATTTTGTTTGATTCCAATGTGAACATTTACCGGTGCAGAGTTGAAATACCAGGCCCTTCGGTCACCACCTGGTGTGCCAGAGGAAGCTTCAAGCTGTTTTCTACACAAAGACTAGACTGGTGGACATCATGGATTCCTTTATTCTGAAGGACGTTAGGGATTGTTGTGCTTGGCGAATCTGTGACGTATTGTGCACCTTTGATGTTTGCATTTTTGGCCCCTAATATGCTCAGATTTCTGGGAGCAGCGTGTGACCAATTACAGAGCCGTAATTCTTCTTCAATATTCTTCAATCATTCTTCAATATTAAAGTTATACGTCATATTTCCTCTCTGCCTAATAACATCATATTTTGGTTGTAAGGTCATCTTTGGCACCATACTTCAAAAATTTGCTCTGTGTCTCTCAAAATCTGTATATTTTATCATGTTTTGTTAGGAAATATGGGGGATTGAAACTTGTAGTTATTGAGGGATTTGTGGCTGGCTCCGGACAACGACAATTATATTGCTTATATTGGACAACCATCATGTAGCATAATAGACAAGAGACACAAAGCCCAACATTCAATTTGGACGGTGCATCTAGCGCCTGGGGCTCCCCCCGCCCGTGGTACCGGTTTTGTGCTTGAGATTAACCAGTTGCCTGGGCATCTCAAACACCAGAGGCATCCGTTTTTCCTCGTCCAGTCTTAGACGGTCCAAGACCAATACAATCTTGATACCTTCAGATGACAGATAGTTGGTGTCCTTACCACGGATACCTTTGTCATTTACCTGCATATCCATCCAATTGTGGCGTTGTTTTGTGGAGAGTTTTGGGAAATAATCAAAGATCCTCTTCCACACAGGTATTTCTATGAATACTCCTTATACATACTTACATACATATGTATATCCTCCCACCTCCTGGTCACCTCTCACTTTCACGACACGGTTCCAGTCATTTTCTGTTCTTCTTCTTCTTCTTCTTCAAGTGCCATCTCCGTCATCGAAGGTTGGCGATCATTTCTGCGAACCTCTCACGGTCCTGAGCCAAGTGAAGGAGATCCGCCGCTCGGTTGATCCCCGTCCAGCTCCGTATGTTGGACAACCATGACGCCTGCTTCCGTCCAACTCCAGTGCGTCTGCTGATTTCTCCCGTCAATATTGTTTGCAACAGCTGTTACTTGGGGCTACGCATAACGTGTCCCTAGTAAGACACTTTGCGTCTCTTCACTGTCAGCAACTACTCCCGCTGCAGGGAGTTTTGTCGGCTTGCGGATCCTTGGCATACGCCGGATGAGCCACACTTCAAAAGTCTCTAGCCGGTTAACATCTTTGTCCACGAATCTACTCCATACAGGAGTATGGACCAGATGTAGCATTAAACAACGCGCCAGCGCATTGTGAAATTCAACGACAGTTCCCGGCGATACAATAAACTACGCATGTTGTTAAATGTACCGAGCGCTACTTCGATCCGACTGCGCAACCCCCCTTCCAACGACCACGTCTCCGACACCCATTGGCAGAAGCACTTAAACTTTGCCACTTGCTCAATATTCTATCCGTCCACTACAAGTCTGATCCCAGTAGCTGCTGCCCTTGATATGACCATCGACTTTGTCTTCCCTAAGTTTATAGCCAGGCCGTACTTTCTACAGGTCAGTGCTACCCTGTCCACATAGCTTGAAGCTCAGCTCCAAAATGGGCCAGCAGCACTGTGTCGTCCGCATATCTTAAATCGGACCCAGATAGTCCATTTACAGAGATGCCAATATCGTAGTCATCCAGAGCCTCCCTGAAAACTTGCTCCGAGTAGATATGAAATAGTAACGGGGATAAAGTACAGCCCTGCCTGACGCCCTTGGCCGCAGTTACTGGGTCCGAAAGAGATCCGTCAACACATCTGTGCCTTCTGCCCCTAATAAAGATTCCTGATCAGCCTCAGGTCTTTGAAATCAAGCCCGACTTCGAATCGCTACCGACCTCCAATGAATATTCAGTGGTACCAATGTCTAGTTCAGTGAAGATGTTCATTCAAAACCCCAACGAAAAATAAGTAGTGGGTATTTCAGGATCGGCTTGAGATATTTTGAATTCCTTTTGGAATCCACAAGATATTCTGCTTTCTTGGTCAAATTCAGCGACATGTATGAAGGATCTAGGTCATTTTTCATATTATATTTACAGAAGTTTGCTGTCATATTCTGACATTACAACGTCAAATCGATCCGAACACTACTGATTACAGTTACCATTGATCACACGTTAAATCAACGTCCAAATCTACGATTCCGTAGAACAATAACCGACTTTAACTATGGTTAGAGATTGTTGGTGAAACCGGCCATTATCCAGTAAATTAGGGTTTGTGGGATTTGGAATTTAGTAGCGGATAAATTACTGTCCTCCCCTCGACTATATTGTACGGTTAGTGTTGGCGCTCTGTCTGACGTCATAGGAGGAGAATTGTGTGAGCCTTGAGGGCTGTCTCTCCCAAGGGACGAGCTGCTCGAGCTCCCGAGTGACATAACACGCCTTTACCCCCTCCGCCGACCTCCGCATACAATCCCCTTCACACGATTCTCTCGTTGTGTCGTCCCTCGCATTCAACCCCGGAGCCTTTTCCCGGCAAATATCGCCCATTTGTGGGTTTCGGCGATCCCACCAGCGGTCGACGTGAGGACGGGGCTGGGGGGAGGGGGGACACTCATTGTTGCTCCGCTCTGATTGGTGAATACAAATGCGGCGGAATTGTAGCGGTTCAGCCCGAGACGATCCGGGCAGCGAGAATTATTTTCAAACTCGTTCTACTAGCCAAGTCCTCAGCAAAATCCTATTCGTTTACACTTTCTTCGTAAGAATTAGTTTTTAATTGAAATTCGTGAGAGACCTCTCGCATAAGGGTGACTCCTAAACTAGGGGCAATTTTGATCAGAAAAAAATTGTGTACAAAAAGTTGTCAAAATTTCTGGAATTTTTTTATATGGATTTTAGTTATGCCCGTTATGGAAAAAGCGCTGTGGCACCTCATGAATCCCTTTTAAAAATCCAAAATTCGAATTTGAAATTCGCGTCCATGACAATGTGAATTAGGGCACACGACAATGTTGATGTCCATTACACTGTCGATAAATTTCATTTCGTTAAAGTAATATTTAAAAAAAAAATGGCATTGTATTTGGAAAAATCGTTTTTATATCATTTAATTAATGTGAAAAAGTTTTTTAACAAGAATCAAAATATAAAAACTTACGTAATATTTAGCAGTATATTACACTACTTGTAGGCAGTCCCTCATCTATCAGCCTTCAAAGTTTCCCAAATCACTTTACTCCTACTCGGAGTAAAGATGAAATCACGATAACCAATCACGCTAAGAAAAAAGCTTGGTAACGAAAATGAAATTTGTGTTGAATCAAATAGGAGAGATGTAATGTCTCATTCCTGACTTTATGGAGGTTCCAAAGCCCCATGTAACTAACATTAACCAAAATATGAAACTATAAAGAAAAATAAATCTCGAAAACTAGTTTTCTTCTTAATCTCTCCTCTTCTGAAATTACTGCAGTCGCAGTTACTGAACAAGTAGGTGGATTCCCAAGCAGTAGTACACTATAATAATAAGCTTGGTTAAAAAAAAATGAGTCAATTACTTAATTTCAAAATTTTTGTGGCACTCTGACATTGTCGTGGTCTTTTTGTAATTTGGAATGTCCACGATAATGTTATTTTCAACTTCAAGATCACATTGTGCCAGTAGTACTCATGTCTCAGGGTTCATGCTCATTAATTACAGCCATTAACGAAGTTGTGTTAACATGCATCTGATGGAATCTTGGTAATAAGAATGATAGAACTAGATACAACCACAACAGTGTCAACAATAAACCTACGCACCTGAAATATTATCTCCGAGAGGATCAGTTAGTCACTTAGTGGCCGTTGGGACATGGTGCGCTTGCGGGCAGGGTTGGCTAGGATGCCACTCTTCGTGACGAACATCAACTTCCAAAATATTCCGAATCCCCTTTCCATGCAGCTGATCTCTTTCAGCCACGACAATGTTGAGAAAAGTTGTAGACAGCTTTTCGTTGATCATAACTGCTGACATGATTTTACAGGAGCATTGCAAAACCTATTTTCAAGGCGTAAGATCCTCAACTTGAATGAGGAGAAAAAATTGCGTGCATGAAAATCCACTGCTGAGTCGAGTATTCAACTTTTTGACCAACCGCGACAATGTGAATAGGCAGGTAAATTACCTATTTACATCTGGTGTATAAACAGTTATTGAGGGAATGCTCTTGATATTAATGGTTGAATACATTTATTCTCATGGCATAACCTATGAAAAACCATTAACAATTGAAGCAAATAGTTATTTTGAGCATTCATGCCGAACGATTTTGAAGTAACTTGAGGCAAAAAATTGTCTATGTTTTAAGATGCACTCACCGACATTTATGGGGGTTTGGTCGCTCCCAATGTGTGAAAAGATAGAAAAGACTGTCCCAGTTAAAGAACATAAGCTAAAATACACAAAAAGGTCCAACGTTTCAACAGGAACCATTTTTGAAGGTAGTGCTTCTGGCGGTGCAGTACGGTACCCTTGGCTGTGAATGGGTTAAAATTAAATTTTTGAAGTTAGCCAAACTGGTCTGGGACCCGTGAATTGATTCGACATTAAAAATTACTTGAAAATGAAATCTCATTTGTCTAGGCCAACAAAACCTCAAAAAACCACGTTCTTGGTCCATAGCATCTGAGCGTGTGAGGCAGTCAGGCGGGATACTAGTCAGGCCCACTAGCCCCAAAATGGCTTCCATGTGCGGAAGAACGGGGTTTTTACATCAATTCTAAGGCCTTTTGTGGTCCATATGGCGTACATTGGTCCAAAATCCTCAAAAATCTGCTAAAAATACCTCAAAACCCGTGAATACTTCAATACAATTTTGTAGAATTTGGTTGTTTTGGGCTTAGGACTTCAATTTTACGTCACACTATGCTTAAAAAATTTTAATAACTGTGATGGATTTTGTTAGTTTTCGATTCTTGAATATCCCCTCTGGGGATAGCATGGTGCCTCCCAGCGTCTGGGATATCATCGGAGTGTTGCTGGCATTACTCGCCACATCCCTTTCAAGGGGCAAGTGTACCATTTGCTCCTTCTCATATGTTAGCATAGAATGATTTCGAACCGCTTATTAATGACTTCCCTGACACCCCTGGCCCTCGCATTTCGCCAAGTACAAAGCAATTAAATTGTGATGAATGATGAAACAGAACAGTTCATACCTTTCCCAAGGTTTCAATACACAACAAATACAACAAGAGAATGATTTACATCGATTGAAATGGAAATGATCATTCGCGTAACTAAGCGGAAACATCACAAACAATTCGAAATCACCAGGAGCACTCATATGATTATTTCAGGAAAATAATAAATATCATCAAATTTTCAATAAACTTGAAGTTTACCTCTTGAAATTGAAAAATTCACCACTCCCCTCTGCTTCTTAAAGACCATGGGAGTGTGATGGATTTGGTTAGTTCCTTGTTCCTGATTCTTGACTCCGGATTCATTCATTTGACCTCGGAAATGTTGACTTTGCCTTGAGGAGGGAGAATGCAGAGGATAATAGCCTATCCTTTCACAATGATTATTCCAAAAACCACTTCGCTAAGTAACTTTCTGCAAGCAGCTCGAATTTGTAAACTAATCAAAATTTGCTTGTCTTTGCGTAGAATGGAGAAGAGTGGTGTGGGGGCTCTGCCTGTTAGCGTAAAAGTCCTCAGGGAGCATGGGCCCCGCAGCGGCCTCAACTTTATTACTCGAGCTCCCTCCGTAGCGGTGCATAGTTCGACTCGCTTCTCTTTAGCAATTCGCGGTTTTATTCCTGGGAGCGCACGTTTTCGTGGGGGAGGATAAGAATCGAGAACATTCCAACAATTTCGGTGGAATTCATCTGATGGTGCTCCCTCCACCATTCTGAAGGATTCCACAAGAAGCAAATTAAATACCGTACCTATTTTACCTCGAAAATCTTTTCGAAAACATTTCCTCAAAACCTCTCGACAACTTCCTAGTTCCTGGTGAAGTGTATATGAAATTTAGGGGAAACTCGGACGTGTGATGAATG
Organism: Creontiades dilutus; assembly: GCA_031894815.1. NCBI lineage: Eukaryota > Metazoa > Arthropoda > Insecta > Hemiptera > Miridae > Creontiades > Creontiades dilutus. Next base: position 76,448 of record JAVIWC010001254.1, on the reverse strand, counting down.
AAAAAATATTGGACTAATTAGTAGAGGGTAACTCTTTCTAGTAAACTCATTAAAGATATAATTCTGATTTATATTATTACTAAACATTTCTCAGGACCTAAGACGCATAGCTTTTTTCCGAGAATATCGGATTTTTTTTAGTATTATATATAGTTTATTTCTTTTTTAGTGCTTATATACAGGGTGTCCAGAGTATGATCCTAAAAACTTCGCACACGTGTTCTACAACTAGTTTCCGACAAAAAGTGCCTCCTAGAGATTTTTTGTTAGAAGCTTCGTTCTCGAGTTATTTCACTTTTTAGATTTTTTTTTTTCGTGTTTTCCTTACCCTGTGTATTAGGTGCAGTCGTTGAAGAGATAGGGAGCGACAATGTGAGCGAGGTTCTTTTGGGATTTACCCTCCCATCTTGAAGCCACACTGGTGTTTCTGAAAATCTTTTTCGATGACTCTTTTCCACTTACGATGTAAGAGTCGAAACACTGTGCAGCGGTAGAATTTCAGTTTGACTTCGAAGAAATGCCAGCCTGGTGAGCGGCAACTTCAAAATCAAGCAAGATTATGGATTAGCAAGGAGAAAACGGTAGTTGAAAGTCTCACATTTGCTCGTAACACACCTTAGTTTTGCTTAGGGAAATGCCAAACATCAAAAGGGTTTGTGACATCGATAGAACGTACCGTCAGCCACTATGGTCAACCTCTCTTTTGATGAAAAATCCGAATCTGCTCGGCCGTGAAAATCACAATTTGAGATTCTATTTCAACGAAGGAGAATTGCTAATTGCGATTTGTTGCGATTATCATAATTGTCAGCTGCTAGATAGTTTCACCAATGATTTTGGTAAAACTTGAATCAGTTTTTGCATTTGGATTTACCATAGATGGCCAGTCTCACACTGTTCAAATCAGTGTCTACCATTTCAGTGTTTTCGAATGTTTCCCAGTCCAGCCTGATCACCTTCAATGGTTTTGCAGGTATGTCATCCATTGCATTTCTGTTGAATAATAACCTTATTGTGCAAGTTTGAATTTGATTTTCGGTCAACGGGGTAGATCATGACAGTCAATAATTTCATTCTTGCTCTATTGATCACGACCGTAACATATCATCCGAGCTGAGTACCTCTCAACAAAACATTTTCCACCTGAACCTTTCTATCTGAACAAATTCAAAATAGTTATATATAAGGCAAGGTTCACCTTTATTCGTGTTGCACTCGAGGAATTCAATTTTTCGATCACACTCGGATCACTCGGGTGCGAACCAGACGCAAACTGCTCACTACGGCCTTCGTGTGACGTGATATTTGAGAAGCAGAGCGATATGGAGATCAACGTCAAACTTTCTGTTCACATTCGTCGGATATCACATATTCTCCATTTGTTGACATTCTTGTATTTCTTCAGCATCAAGCCTTTGACGCCCTTTAAATCGAGTGCGACGTATGATAGACACTCAACTGGTCCGAAACGTTACCTTTCAGTAGCACAAAATGTTTCTGCATTTACGATTGAGGGTTAAGTAGAAGATTTGTGCTTTTGCAAGACTCCGTCGTACACTATCTCAAGAGGTTTAAGAGAGGTAAAACGTCGAGTTAGATCACCTGCCTCATTTCCATGACCTTTCATTCTGGCATAAAAGCGCCACTGTTGTCTGTTTGAACATTTTAAACACACGGTCCACTTGACGTTTGAGGCGGAGTGCCTCATTTCGGAAGTACATCAGAAGTACATCGTGGTGCGGAGTTCAGGAAACGTTGAATGGCCGTTGAATCAACTGATTGTAGATGTCCAGCAAGCACAACTGTCTTGAGGAGGTACCAAACTACTTGATAGTGAGGAATCAACTTTTTACCAATGGATCATGATCGCCATCCATGTGGATCCGGTCAATGCCAGCTCAGTCCTTATCTTTCGGCGAATTTTTAAGAAAACGAAGCTATTACAACGCCTCAAAAAAATTTGAAAATTAAAATTGAACAATTTTCTTTAAGGGAAGGAAAGTACGTTTTGAAGTATTCCGAAATGATTCTTGGATTTTGACGCTTATTGTATGTACATATACAGGGTGTGCCACGGAACAACCCCCCCCCCCCCCTCCTTAAATCGTTATTTCTAGGGTAAGAAAGCGTTTTTCATTACTATTATTATTCTTTTTAATCTGTATGTTTTTGTCAAGGATCTTACATATGACAACGTAGCGCATCGTGCACAACACCAGAAATAATGAACTTAAACTACCCTCTTACATCAAACTTTTTTAGATTTCTATGTTTCAATAGATTAATCCTTAAAAATATCATCCCTTAATGTTGATGAAGATGGTCAGACAACTGGCACATCTCGGATCGATCTAGGATTTTAAAGCCAAATATATCGTAAACTTTGTTCCAGTGATTTCGGAAAACAGGTTCGGATGGCGGAAATGAAATTTTTGTTAAATTCCATTTATGAAGTCTAGGGATTTTGAAAGGTTGGCCATTCACTTCTAAGAGGGTCCGACGCTCTGTTTCCCTGATTGACTTCAATTATTGAAATTAATAAAGAAAAAGTGCTCATTACATCGCGTCACCTCTTACACAGGACAAATAATTTTCAAAATATTGTATTTTTACGGCAATTTTGTGAAAATTAAGAAGAAAGTAAATAAAAATAAAAATCCAGTGGAAGATGTAAAGCATTGAAAGTAGGTTTTGGGAACTCTCCAACACTTCTTTCGCTGACTCCGCCCCATGTGTCTAAGTAACTTCCTCACGGGACTAAAGAAAATGAGAATAATGCAGAGGCTCGCATGTGGATCGGGAATGCGAGATAGGTAGTAGGATTTCGCGTAAAGACGCAGCGACCCTAAATTATGCATGAGACAACGAAAGGGGGTGAGTCGGAGCCTGGGGAATTCCATTCCTGTGTACAAAGGTTGAGGCGCAGACCCCCAGAGGGCTGACTCGGCCTTTTCACAACCCTGCCGAAATTAAATGATACCCAGTTACATCCTCTCATTCCTACACTCTATCACCTTTTAACGATCTGAAAATAGCTAACTAACCATATTATTACTGGTAGTGACAACTTTCACCGATGATACAGCACTTCTCAGTAGGAGATACAGTAGAGGATGCAACTAGGAAACTACAGGAGACTATTAATAACGTCAGTACTTGGACAAAGAAGTGGCGCCTCAAGCTCAATGAGCAGAAATCGGCTCACATCAATTTCACGAACAAGCATATAACTAACATACCAGTTATACTAAATGGAGGAGAAATTCCTTTTACCAATACAGCAAAGTATCTTGGGATGACTCTTGATGCAAAACTGAGATGGAAAGAGCATGTCATTAAAAAAAAAAAAGAAGAAGAACTAAACATCAAGTTCCGAAAAATGTATTGGTTGATTGGAAGATACTCCAAACTATCCCTACATAACAAATTGCTTATCCATAAGCAAATTCTAAGACCAGAATTTGCATATGGCATTCAACTCTGGGCTGTTCAAAAAAGACCAACATCAAAATAATCCAAACATTCCAAAACAAGTTACTAAGGAGTATTGTCAACGCTCCTTGGTACGTACGTAATGACGACCTCCATCGGGACCTCAAGATAGAACCAGTCAGTGAGGTGATCAAACTATTTGCCGCTAAACACGATCAGAGGCTTCATCAACATATGAGCCCAGAAGCTCTACGATTATTAGGCAACATCAACGTCATCCGTCGTCTGGATAGAACAAAACCTCTCGACCTTGTGGCGTGATAATGTGACAAGTGTTTAAAGTGATCAAATAGAGTAGTTGCCATTGGGCTATTATCTCTACAAACTGTTGTTACTGTATTAATGTAAATTAACTTGATGGGCTATGCTCAGTTGTTATGTTATGTTTCTAATGAAGAAATTTTCCGAAAAAAATATATATATTATTACTGGGTTGAGAGTATTATTATTGTTGTTGGAATATAGGGTCTTTGATGGCAGACCGATACGTTGGCACAGCCGTCAGGGACCTCAGATGAGCTCTGTGTTTGCCATTCTCTTTGTACACTCTAATTGCAATATGATACGGACATCGTATCTGTATGTAGTACTACATTACGACTTATGAAACAGTTTAAATCTAGATTCTGTGAAACAATATGAACAACTAAGATTATCAGAATAGTTAATATGTGAATATTTATTTATTCAACATAATGCTGGGAATGTAATCTGTATTCAGGTGGTATCACTGCACTTTTGTGAGTCTCCCTTTTGTCGCGATTTCTAGCTTTGTGGCTTTATTCGTCTAAATGGGTGATTAGAAAATTAGATAATAACAGATTAGGTAATAGTATCAAAGTATTTCGACACGTCATGCTAATTCAAAACCGAAAAACATATGATAAACGAACGCATGTGGAGTTGAATCACACCAGTGTTCCACTTCACGTCTCTCGCTTGTGCCTCTTTTAAAAACCACATTCGTTTCATTATACTTTTTCAGACTAAATCTTGTGAGTTTTTTGTACAAAATCAGCTTCCATTTCGTACAAAGGAACTAGTAACGTTTGGTGTCCACGGAGTTACTTGTAAGACGAATTCATTCTAGACTTGATGCTATACGAGTACACAAGTCATATCGCCGTCTCTGATCAAGTTGTTCATACTTTTGGACAAGGGAAGCGCATTTAGGTGTTTTATTGTATCTAGTTAAATTTCAGGTATTCTGTTCGTTAATTTCAACGGTGTGCCGATATACAGGGTGGGAGCGGATAAGTGACAAAAAATTTTTCCCGTTAATCTGCATCAAAAATGGAGTAAAACCCTGCCAACTACACTTTTCTATCTCAAACCGTTCTCTAAATGTAATTTTTTTAAAGGTTTTTTTTTTTTTTTTTTTTTTTTCAGAAAACAACGTTTTTGACATATAAACCTACGTTTCTCCACTTCACAACAATTTTTTTCTATTTTAGACCTTATTTTTGGATTCAGCGTAAAATTTCCTTAACGACCAATGTACATTCATAATCATAAACGGACCCCTAAAGACCGCAATTGCAGTTCAAACATTGAAAATTTGAAAAAGTTGCTGGTTTCTGAATTACCTTTAATTTACTGCACTTCCAAAAAACGTGCTAGAACTTGTCAAATCTCAGGAAAATTTGAACATTTAATCAGCTTTCGAATGGTATGGTCAACCTTGCGATTCCACGTCGATCTTATGGAGAAATTCAATTTTTAAGGCGAAAAAACGTTAGGCACTTTCTGGTCTTAAAAGTATTATATTCATGTTTTCCTTCGCAAGCGTATATTTCAAGACTAGTTCAAGCGTGAGAGCGAGTTGAGTCGACAAAACGTCATGAGCGTGTTCAGTTACGATAAAATCATGTCAGGCATCACAAATGAGGAATACGCGGTCATTTTCTAGGGGCGACGATCATAGAGGCACGACCTACCAGTTAGAGCCATGCGGAAAATAACGAGAGCCTGCCTAAGAAACAATGGTGGTCATTTTGAGAACACATTTTGAGCGCGACTTCTTTTAATTTTACTAGTCTGATTTATTTAAACTTTACTAGTCTGAATACTAGAAATGTTTTTCGATCATTTTTCTAGAAAAGTAGTGTTACTTTATTTTGTAACCTACCTGTTTTGCGGATTGGATCATTTTCCCAATCCATACCGCGACTTTTTTCCCTGGGATTCATCGATTGCTGTCTAAAAGTGCCTAACGTTTGTCCTCCTTCAAACTGAAATTGCTCCATGAGATCGACGCGAAATCGCTAAGTTGACCATAGCATTAGAAAGCTGGTTAAATTTTCAAGTTTTTCCAAGGTTTGACAAGTTACAGCACGTTTTTTGGATTTTTTTGGAAAAACAAAATTAATTCAGGAACTAGCATTTTTTTTAAATTTCCAATGTTTGAACTGCAATTGCGGTCCTTAGAGGTTCGTTTATGATTATGAATGTACATTGGTCGTAAAGGAAATTTCACAATGAATTCGAAAATGTTATCAAAAGTAGAAAAAAGTTGTTTTAAAGTGGAGAAACGTGGTTTTCTGAAGAAAAAAACATTAAAGAAATTATATTTGGAGAACGGGTTGAGATCAAACATTGCGGTTGAGGGGGTTTTACTCCATTTTTGATGCAGATTAACAGAAACAATTTGTCTTCATCTATCCGCTTCTACCCTGTATAGTGGATACATTACACCTTTGCAGAGTTTCCGATATCAGCTTTTGTTTGGTGCAAAGGGACTGGTAACGTTTGGTGTTCATAAAGTTCATAGTCATTCTAGAAGTCAATTACAAGGTAAAACACACTGGTCAGCTGAAGGCTGTTGAGGCTAATTTCTTCCCTAATCGATTCCCGCGCTGAAATATAAATGGGGCTTTTTATGGCACCTAGAATACAATTCATAGAAGCGACACGTTCTAATAATGTACTACAGGCTGCGTTTATTCTGTCTTGATAAATTTCAGTTTGATTTTTACGATTGTCTCGAGTTTAGCTGGAAAGCATTATCTCTATACGTGCTGTCCATTTCTTGTAGACCGATGATCCGACCTGGACGGTTATCTCTATTAAGTATCTGATACAGAAATAATAATTCTTTGTGCAATAACTCCCAGCGTTTTCTTCTGGTAGGTATTTGAAGAAAAACATTCACAAACATCTGCCTTACTCTTTGAAAGGCTTCAAGACTCGAATTAGAGAACATGTATACATGAGTTAAGTATGTTTGCATGCCTTCTCTTTGTTGGCAATATCCTCTTCTCGCTAAAAGAGGATTTGAGTTTAGAGAAATAAATGTTTTGGAAACCGCCCATCTCCCGTACGTTCTCCCTCTAAGCCGGCTCGCTAATCCGATTTTTTTGAAACGTGCCATTTGTCCTGGTTCGCTTCGCCCAAGTCGGGAAAGTGTTGTGACGTGACAGTTGGGAAATATTCCTTTCCCTTCTCGCTTCCCCCGCCGCTCACGGTTTCTTGGATCCTCGCTGAAGATTCCTTCGGTGTTCTCCGAGAAGAAGAAAACGAATGGCTGCTTCCTCTCTGACAGATGCGGGCAGATGAATATGACAGATGGGATGTTCCCCTGTTTCCGTCTAAACTTGCGCGTAATTTCGCACTTTGCAATCTTCCAAACACACGCGTTCCAGGAATAGGGCCCCATTTGTCACATTATTTATGCCCTGGAATATATTTATCATGAACCGCCATGTCCACTAGTTCAACAGGCAAGAGCAGACACCAAAACAAATAAATGGTTCACTATTTCCATCCTCTAGCAATACCTATCACCTCGCAGTTCTCAGTCTTAAATTTTACTACAGACTGCACAACCTTGTAGATATAGAGATTATATAAAAAACTAAATACAATACAAAGAAAAGACGATGCAGATTTTGGCTTCACAACTGCATTCACTGTTGCACCATTGTTTGAATAACAACATCGTCCGCATAAACTTAGAACGAAACGTGAAATGTCGACCCATGTCGCAATTTTTCCATACCTTATCCCAAAGTGTGCGGTCAGCTGTTCAAGCTTTTAACCGGGACTACAGTAACAAAGATTACGCAATTTGGCTTAGAAATCATTTGCTATCGTCTAGCGATCTCTGCTCCATTTTATCAACCCCAGTTGTTGACCGATTTAATTAACTATTATTTCTACGGATCGCTCGAGTGGCTTCATGTTTATCCACTAGATCCGTACACAGTACTGGAGCTTGAGTGTAGAAAGTGGTGTTCTAAGGATTACTAACAAATAATCCTCAATCCTTCGAATGCTTAGCTACTCTTCAGTGGTACACTAGAAATCATATTCGCTGGAGTTCAAGTCCCCGCGGGAAGGCAATAAAAGTTTGTTTTCTCTAGTAGTAATTCTAGTAGTAATTTCATTTTAATCTAAAAAAAAGTGTTTTAAATTCAGTATGAATTTAAATTTAGATTAGACTCCATTTGAAACTTATTTAACGACCAGTGATCCCCAAAGAAAGGCTATTAAACAGAAATGATAAACCCTTTATATTGTAATTTGATTCGCTCTTTTTTTCTTTTGTTCTCCTTTAAAAAGTCATTATGGACAATGTTTTTGTGTGTGCGGTACGATCACAGCGTTTTTCCTCTAATGACATTGATAATTGGCTTTTCCTAATAATCCTTTTAGGCAACTAACATAAATAGAGATCCTTTTTTCTTGTTACAAACGATTCCATTATTGGCCGATCGATACTTTTCTATTCAGCAATTGACGAAAAGGGGAAGGAGGGATGACAACTATAATCTGGGATTAATCCTTTTTGTATCATTGGGACTTCCAAACCCCCGCCTCCTATAAGTTTCCAATCCCATCTCCCATAACGAGAAGAAAAATGGTGAGAGGTTTCCCCTGTCATTAATCTTCCTGGGCCGTAATCGTTCCACGTAGCCACCTTCCGGTGGTAACTAACTGCCGACCCATAACAAACCTTAAGGTGACCGAACTCCGGAGAAAAACCAATTTATCAGGAAACAATAAGTCTTCCGTTCTCGATTTACGGTTCGTGGCTCTACGAATTCAAATCATAATAAATTATTAATTGATGAAAATGTATTATGTAGCTCTCTTTAGAGGACAGCTGACTACACCCATGGTGCCCATCAAATGACGCGATATGGCCCAACATGGGATGGTTGTTCATACAACTTTTTCGTTTTTTGTAGCGTTATAAGCTTTGTAGTACTGAATATATGTACCTGATTAGATGTCTGGAATATCTATTTCGTCGCACCACCTTTTTGGGAAGCCAATGTTTTGATATGGTTTGGGCAATGCGATCCTCTGTTCCCAGTCAGAAATATCAACATTATTCAATAACTGATAAAAAGTGAACTTTTCATTGAACGCTCTTGTAGTTCTTTTCATTGAAGCAGATATTATTTTTTTGCTCGGTTGCCATTCTGGGAATGCTGTAATGAATGCCAGTATGCCTGACTCCCATCAGAATGTCTTTGTAGTAAAGCGCTCATCATCTGTCTGCAGAAGAATTCCAATGTCCCCTTCTAGAAAAGACATCTTGAGCTATTTTGCCTTAGCTGTTTGCACCTAGGAAAATGCTCCTTCAAGGAGACCGATAATCTATGATATCTCTAAGCTCCTGCGTTAAACTCCCTATCAAATATCAACTTCTTCGAGTGAACATGAGAGAATTTTATGTAGTCCCGATAACTTTTCGTTTTCGCCCACAAAACACCTCTTTCTCCCCATGAATGGGTACGTACATGGGTACATTGTACGATTTCGTACAAACTTCCTAAAATCCATGTACAGGGTAAGCCAGTCAATCCTGACGGTTTTCAAAATGGAATAACTCAAAGAATTTGCATGCCATTAGGAAAAAAAATGTTTCATTAAAAAGAAGAAGATTGAAAATTAGTAATAAGTAAGCAAGCAAAAAAAAAAAAAAAAAAAAAAAAAATGTACCTACACAGAGAAAATTACATGACTTAAATGATGACCATCGTTTTCCTTGCACTGATCAAGACGGCTGGCGAAGTTAGACATCGCTCTTCCCAAAGTCTCTCAAGGGATCGCACGAATTTCTTTTTCAATAATTTTCACGAAGTTAAGTCAAGGTTCTAGGTTTGTCAAGGTACACTTTTCCAGGTCAGTAAAACCGCCGTGATAGAACATGTGAAAATGATGCTAAGTGAATTTTACGTTTGAGCGTATGCGGAGAGTTGAATTGATTTGTGAGCAATGAAACCCATAAGGAAACGTCAACATTCTTATCAACACAAATCATGAAAATTACATAATCACATAAAAACTCTAGGAATTATTATTTTTATCAGAACTTCACGTTTGCGCATGAGCAGTCACTACTAATGACCCTATCTCGTTGAAATTGATATGACGTTATCATATCTTTTTTCCCCGACCAACCTGGAAATTTGAGCGCTATCAAACCACTGGAATCGGAGAGAATGATCGTTGGCGGACTTAAAATTTGTGCATGCGCAGACTTGTATATTGATTTCTGCTTAGAGAAATTTATAGAGAACCATCTGCAGCCTAGTCTACACATTTTCTGAAAGTTTCATCAAAATCGGAAGAAAATTGTAGGAATTAGGCTTGTTACAAGGATGCGGCCTCAGGGGCACACACATAAACCCAAGGACAGAGGTACACTAACCCGAACCGAAAGTTGTTCAGAATGGCCTAAAACAAAAAACGCGATCGGAAAATTTGATTTTGTAGGAAAATCATTTTTAATTTCCCAAAAGTGAAAGAAAAAAGCTTCAGCTACTTTATAGTATAGTTACTGGAACTGCTACACGATTGCGGACCGATGTCAGTTCATTGCTCCTCCTTCTCTCCCTCAAGAGCCAAGTTGATAGATTAGTTGTACCCTCGCCGTCTATCAACTGGTAAGTGTCACTCCATATTTGCGGTTTCCTTTATAACCCCAATTCTCTCTCGTTCTCATCTCGAACCTATATCAGATTAAAGAAAACCTATATTAATTACAATTGGATAGGTTATTACATTAAAATACCTAATTCAATATCGCGTTGTTCGTGAAATTATATCGTACCCCATGGTTACAAATAACCATTTTGGGGGAGTAGACCACTTATATATATAAGGAGTGATATGGTTGGATTGGTCATAGACCTTAGTATATACGAGACTCATATCGTTAGACCTCGTATCATTAGACGTAATTAAATTCATCTATTAACATTTTTCTATATGGCCATTATTGATATCAAACACACTTCTCTATATATCTACCCAATTCACAATTCATTTCTATTTTCAAAGTAGTACTATTGAAATAGTAAATTATGTTTTTTAGGGGAGAAATAGGTGTTAATTATAAAAGGTAACTCCAACTTTATTTCAACCCAGTGGTACATTCGGATACAAAATGTTCTGATTCACATAACTCAACAACTAAAAAGCGAGATATAAAAAAGTTATCTATAACAACTTACTATAGAACGGAAAAATTCAATAGAAGAACTTCGAAATGGGCGCTAGAAGAGTTATCTGGCGGGTGTCCGTGACTTAGATGTTACATCCTGCACACATTGTTGTTTGGAACTCAGGGGAGCTAATGTACTAATGTCCTTGCTCTGAAGTTACGGAAATGATGTGTGTTTGTTTGAAAGAAGAAATAGTGAAGGGTGCATAGGGACGTTATCGTGAAACCAAAACTGCTAGAGCATGTAGTTGGGGCGTTCACTCGTGGAAGACAGAAGTTGTCACTTCAGGTTTGAATTGAGCTAGGTCCCGGAAGCTCCTCATTGACCTCCACTTCAACTAGAGGCTGAGCATTCATCACTCATTGCCGGGATTCATCCACCTTGATTCATCCCTATAACATGACAAACCGTTTGAAACAATACCCGTTGTAACAATCACATCTCCCCTTTTGTGAAATCCTTCAAGAGATTTCCTCGACCGTGTGGAAGGAAAATGGAACAAAGGGAAGAGAGAGAAGGAGGTTGGAGAGGCGCGTAATGAAGGGGGCGGGCACCGCAAGAACAGCGCCATCTATTTTACATGAAGTCACTCTTTGTAATAACGAGCCTTGCGGAAAATTTTCATTATACAAAACCCCGCGGACGGTAAAGTGGTAGTGGTGGCGTAACCGTGGTGAGTTGTAAGGGGAAGGATGTTAGGAGAGCGGGGGACGGCATTACCATCACGGTCATGCTCAACCTTAATGTCGGGTATTAACATCTCATCGTCCCCTCTCGCGGGCCCCGTTAAGGAATTAGGCACTTGACCTTCTTTCAAAAGGAGAAGACAGAAAACATGGGCGAGCACTTCATCTTGATCTGCGAGAAGCCGCTCTTTCGAGCCCATTCGTTGGTTCTGTGTTTTATGTCTCGTTTATTCATTGCAAACTTCCAACCTCGTGAATGCCACTGTCAAGATTTGTGCGTCATGAATACCGACTGAACAGTAGTTTATTAATTGTCTCCCTTTTTACGTATTCGCCGTTTTCTAATTAAGACAAGAATCCGCTTTAATGGGCCAACGATTAAAGCTATCTGGGAAAGACTAATGGCTTTTGTCCGAAAGCCACCATAAAATTTATCACAGCTGATATCCATATTTAATATGGATATCAGCTGCGAGGTAGCTTAACTCTACGTCTGATTTAAGTCTTCCAACGCTCATTCGACTCAGGGTCAACCATTTTCGTAGGTTTATACACACAGCATAGGCATATTTCCAAAGACCTTCGGCATAACTCATCAATCGTGTGTCGTTCTACAAAAACAATTAGCAGAAAATATATTTCTTGTTATAATTATGAGAGGAGGGAGGGAACGGTCTCAATTGAAATACATTCAGGTCCAAGTTAACATACTTGAATCAGATCAATGCTACGAAATCGGTTTTCATGGATATAGCAAGGAAAACAGAACCACAATCAACATCGAGTGACGCCTAGACATTACACAGCTGGAATGACATACCGGGTGACTGTTCGAAAATCAAAAAAATGATTAGTTAAGTTTATTTGGAATGTCGTTTGATTCTCCAATGAAATGGACCCACCACATTCAAAGATTGTGTCAAAAGCTAAGAAATTGTGCCTATACCCTGTGTAGAATCAAATTTCTATCAAAGAACCAAAGGTCAATATTTATCAGCCGCTGTTTGAGTCTATTTTACAGTGTGCCGTTGTAACATGGGGATGCACTTTCAAGCACCTAATCGATAAAATTTTTAAGATTAAAAAAATGACGTTGTTTAACACGCCAGGCGCCATCCCACCGATACATTGTTTCATGATTTCAATTTATCAACTGTCCATCAATTGTACACGTTGAATATGCTCAAACTAATCAGTAAACACAAAAGTATGTGTTTTGCTGATGTGAGGCAGCGGCAATCAAAATCATATGAACTGAAGAGTTAAAAATACATTTGCTCAAATGACGACCAAATACAGAGGCATGCAAATAGTAAATTAAGATTTCGAACAAATCAGAAATCTAATGAAGGTAAATAGTGAACAGCTATTAAAGAAAGAAAATTGTAAACTAATAAGAGATAACCGGTATGAGTACTTAACAAACGAAAATTAATGATTTTATAATATTAACAGCAATAACATATCTACTAAGTGCACCTAACTTTCTGACTTTTAATAATTAATGTGGTGTAACTTTACATACCTAATTTGGAACCAAAACCGGACTGAGGCAGAGTGTTACACTATCCAGTCCGGTCATCGGTCACTCAATTGAAGAATTTAACGTGTGAAATGATCTGAACGAACTATCTATCTATTAAGGTCGATAGGTTTTACCACAGCCTTTTTTTTTATCTACAGCCAAGACCCTCACATTTCCTGAAAGTGTCATCAAAGTCGAGTAACAAATATAGGAAGTAGGTTTGTGAAAACGATCTATGGAGACACGGACAGACAAAGCCACGGTACAAAAGTCATTCAGACTGGTCTAAAACACAAAACGCAAGTGAAAAGTATGATTCTTGGTTCGGGGATAAAATTGTTCCATCTCCCAAAAGTGAGGACAAAGCTTCCGCCATCTATACTTAGACTGGGCAGCATCATGTTTTTAAGTATATTGGTTGTTCAAGTTCAAGTTATGACATCTTAGTGCATACAGATACTATCAAGGATTGTTTTACTTTCAGGGACTGAAAAACTATCATTAAAAATTCACTGAATCGAAAATTCACTGGCATGAAAAACCACAAATTTCATGCTACTGCGTAAACTCTCCGTCAAGCTCCCAGATCCCTTTGACACCTCTAACTCCTGAATGTGTAACTCTTCACGAAACGTGCTTCAACAGCCGGATTGTAGTTTAAAGCACACAAAACGCAGGTAATTGGAATGCAGCGTGAATAGAGCTCAAATGTAGATGTAAGGCTTCCATGGGAAGTAATCTACTTAGGAGGCGAGGCTCGGCGAGGTGTTGCCATGCCAGGAAAACCAAGTTGGCTCTCTCCCTTGCTGTCAGCTCCACAGACAAACATTACGACTAACTTTCCGAGCTGTATGGTAATACCGAGTCGTACCTGATCTTGAACTCCAATGTATTTAACGTGGAAAATTATAATAAGCCTCGACAACGGAATTCTATCGCGCCTGTTCCCCTTTCACCTGTAACTCTCCCGGTCTGATGCGTAGGTAGGTGAGGAACTGTATAGAGAAAGTTGAAGATACCAGGATAACCAAAAAGTATATTCGTGTACATTTTGGCTGTTCCGTACATTTTGAATGGAGTGAAGTTACTTCCACATCCACTTGTCAGGTGGTAGTGACGAAAGAAAATAAAAAAATTGTTATAAAAGTGGTACAACAATGTGTTAAAAATGTATGTCGTTACCCTTTTAGGGTTTCCTAGTTTCTAATAGTATTATCAATAATTAGGATTATAGTTTGATATTGACATTAAACTCGTACGTCGTGAAAGATATGACTGTCGTGGAAGATATGAAGTTATAAACTTATAAGCAACATTATTCTAAAATAGTTGGCGTACATTAATAAATCTAAGATACATCACTTACTCCTCATTGTGCTGATATTTGCACTTTATGATGCTCACACTGAGTGAATTAAACCGTGTGGCTTGGTTCTCTTCAGTCCTCTATGAAGATCCTCTGTGTTGAGAAGCTGGACGACATCCTCATTCACATGATCTTGTAGCCTCAAGAGGTGATGCATGGCCTGGCTTCGAATGACCTCAGTGACAGATTCAATCTGCAGCTCGTAGTGAAGCCTGTCATTTCCAAAATATGTGTATGCATCTACGCAACTTCTTAGGATATTATTCTGAAAGCGCTGAATGTCACGGATGCTCTGGGCCGTGCACCCCCACAGTTGCGCACCTCAAGTCCAGACAGGCTTTAGGTCTTGCTTGTACAGTATCAACTCATCGTGGACTGACAGTTTTCACGGTCGGCTCATCAGCCAGTACATAGAGCGACTCCTTAGAAACGACTCTTTCGAGGATGTTCGTTCACCAATCTGGACCCTCAGCCACCAATACTTCTTGTAAAACCCACCAAACAACGTATCATCAACTATCCCATATGAATTTGATCATATTTGGATCGTTACAAAATGCTGTGCATGGACAAATATGAAATCCATGTAACAGACATTACTAAAACATTTTTCTTTCCATTTCATGAAATTTTCTGGGAACGTGCGACCTTAACGGAAGATTATTTCTCATCAATTTTATCTGTGAAAAATTACCAGATCAAATCACTGCCCGTAATTAAAAGAAAAATCCTTTCAGCTAAACAGGGTGTTCCAGGAGTTATACTACGGCTAGTAAAAAAGATAGTTTACAAGATGAATAAGGATCAGTGACATAAACAATATTATCTACCTATATTTTTTCCTCATACTGTCCGACGTGTCCGCAAGGGTGTAAGTTGTACACAGGAGGAGTGTGACTCCCTTGCTGCTTCAGAAGCATTACCATTGAAAAACCGTACACAAAAATCATGTCAACATACTCACTTGTGGTGTAGCTACTAAAATGGAAGCAACTCATAGCAATAAATCGTAAATGAATACGAACAATAGCCGTCTCTCGGCTCTTCGATTATCCTGACTTCGGCTGGACAGCTTAGGAATGCCGTAGACGCTGTTCACAAACGAACGTTTTCATTCATTAAATTCATTTTCATTTTCCATTTTTAAATATTTATTTTTTGGTTTATATCTTAACAATCTTGTTTAAACTCTAACTCTTCGTATTAACTCGATTTAAAACCCAATATCTTACCATTGTCCGTCAACTGGATAACATGTTTGAGTCAATAGACATTTTACTAACACTGAATTTGGTCAGAAACAACAAATTATCAACATTGCAACGCCCAATACAACGGCCAAATGAGATTGGGGTTGATAATGCACGGCGCACAGAGCAACCCCTCCTTCAAGACCGGAGGGTCGTGCGGGTCATTGCATACCCTTCCCCTGATCAAGACAATGTTTGAGAAAATACAGGGGGTCCCGGGAGTTATGCACAATCCGACTCCTACGTGTTGTACAACTCATTTCCGAACAAAAATGCCATCTAGCAATTTTTTGCCAGAGGTCTCGTTTCCGAGTAATTCGCAATTTAAGAATTTTTTCGTGTTTTTGATCTTATGTCATTAAACTGTCATAACTCCCGCGATTTTGGAGATAGCTCAAATTTGATGACACTGCTGGAAAGAGCGTTAAATTCTCTATCTATTTGATGTCAGACAACTTTTTTTTCTATTGCATTGAAGGTGTGCAATTGCTGCGCGAAACGGCAGTTTTGTCAAAATTTTGAAATCCCAACTCATCGCAATCAATCGTAAATGAACACAAACCTGAAGGCCTTCTCGTCGGCTCTTCAATTATCTTGATGTTGGCCGGACAGCTTAGAAATGCCGTAGACGCTGTTCACAAACGAACGGGTTTATGCATCCGACAAAACTAACTTAAATCGTCATCGTCGTTGTCGTCGTTGTCATCATTCGATTCAGCGTTAAAAGTTACGTTTATCCCGCCTCCAACCTTTTTTCGTCAAGACTTTTGGAAAAACCTCAATTTTAACAGAAAACACGTTTTTCTGCAGTTGAACACAACTGCTCACGTTTTACCAGGTCTGCACAGTTCTGCGTCAAGCATTAATGAGGTTTCTAGGTGAGATGAAAAACAGGCGATTTCAAGATTTTAACAGAACTGCTATTTCGCGCAGCAATCGCACATCTTCATGCAATAAATAAAACGGTTTCTGAAACCAAATAGATAGAAAATTTAACGCTCTTTCCAAGGGTGTCATGAAATTTGAGCTATCTCCAAAGTTGAGGGAATATGACAGTTTTAATTACTTAAGATCGGAAACACGAAAATAATCTTAAATCGCAAATAACTCGGAAACGAGGAATCTGGCAAAAAATTGCTAAGAGGCACTTTTGTTTAGAAATGAATTGTACAACACGTAGGAGTCGGATTGGACATAACTCCTGGGACATCCTGTATTTTTTCAAGATCTATTCGTCCGATCTTGCTCAAATTCGGAAAACAGTTGGGAAATGACAATTTGATATTGAATTACACCTGATAAAATATTAGGAATTGAAGGGTTTTGGTTTTGGCTTCAGATTTCAGAAATTCTGGCACAGTAATCGTCTGTGGAATCTTCCATGGCTGGTTGAATTATTTTGAATCATACATTTAATGTACAGATACAATTTTATCCATAAATTTCTGTCACGGATTCGAGTAAGCCATGTGTTCTAAGCAAGCTTGACAGTTCTTTTGTCTCTTGTTAACCTGGGGTCTCCTGCGCTTAGTAATTAGTTGGATAACCATATTCCTTCCTTATCACCTTCATTAAAAGTTCGAATTACAGACGAACAACAGGTCATTATGTGAAATTATTAAACAGAGCCTAAAAATGCACTCGGTTGTGGGACATTGTGGAAAATGTGGGATGATAGAATGTTATAGTTGGCCTTTCCATGGACTGAGGAGATAGCTGCTCCCAACATACATAGGATATTAAAAAAGTATGTAAAGTAAACAAGGAATTTCACCTTGGATTTTCGTCCGACCACCCGGAGGTGTCGCGGACGTCGCCAGCCGTCCTCCAGAGAGGATCGGAACCAGGTCTGACGATTTCGCTCGTGGCTTCCCATTGCCTCACGCCCCTGGGTTGGGAGCGATTTGGATTCACGTGATATCGTGATCAGAGGTGAACTGTCTGACAACAGGACAGGTATACAACACTTGATATTATTTTGGCCCTAATCATTGGTGCCTGCCGGATTCGAACTGGGCATCCACAGGATATTACATAAGGAGCCTGGTTTATCTTCAGAGGTATCGGATTCAAGTATCGATAATTGGGAACTGTCCATATCCATCACAAAAACACCATCGAAATAATATGTTCCTGCATAAAAATACATCATTTTTAGTCGGCCCCTTTACAGTGATTTATACCTCCGAAAACTTACTTTCCACGCAATTATTCACCGTGTCTGTCGCTTCGTCCACAAAAACAGCTCGCCCCGCTCGATCTTGTGATTTCAACCGCAGGCTTTGGCTCTTAAATTGCCGGCGATTTCCAGATTTTCATTCTCTGTTTGTTGAGCCTTTAGCAGAAGGGAAGAATCCAATTATTTCTACCCCCTCTCGCAGCTTTGTTCCCTCTCTCTTCGATGGAGGAAGGAATCCGGTTAACAAATCCTTTCTTTTTGTTTCAAACAAACGCCGGTTCTGTGAGGTCTTTCATCTTGTTTCCTTGAACAGCGGGGGAACAACAAAAAAGGTTGATTTCTCTGTCGGGATCACCTTGCAAACGCACACGCCTGATTAGGAAATGTCGTGAAAAAGGTCAAGTACATAACAGCTCTCCTCGACAAAACAGTTTTTCGCTTGTTTCTTTGAAGGTTAAAGGACGGATTACGACGCAAGTACCCAACATTTAATCGTACAAATAATAAATTTAAATACAAATAAGTTATCGTACGGTTCGAGATGAAACAGTTTCTGAAAAACAATGGTTTACTTGACATGGTGTATTCATTGACCTTGTGTGGTGAGCAATCATAAATATTTGATAGGTTTCAAGCATAAAATGAAAAATCTATTCAGTGTACACAACATTTATGTGCGTGACGATGCTCAGAATTTGTGTGAAAAGCTTTGTGTTTTAAAAATGTAAGTCAGCATAGTGGTTGGAGAGACACTTCTGACTGGTCCATTGAGCAAGAGCTAGCAATACCAAGTTCTATAACAAAAAACGCTGGTTCCAGCAGTCAGATATAGTTGAGTAAATTCATAGCACACAGCTAGGCACTAACTCGAAGGCACATCATGGAAGCAATAAATACTCTGGCAGTAGAAGATCAGTTATACCGCGATCAAGAAGATGTGATGGTAACATTCTTTTTTTTCCTTTATTGACTTGGCTTTGGAGTTTTCCATTAGCCACAAGTTACTATACAATATGCTACAAATTATTCTATATCAACACAATGTGACAAATTGTGTTTCAAAAGTTCATTATAATTTAACATTTTTCACTTCTTGAAATTTAAATGGGTTTTATTTGATTCAAACATAAAATTACACTGCACTGTATAATCATAAATACACTTAAATATGCGTATATCATTTCGCGAAAGGAGGTACTGGAGGTTGAACGGCTAAGTTGTTATTGGCTGTAGTTTATTGAACATTTGACATCTTTCACAGTTAAAGGATGGACATTCCATGAGAAGATGCTCGATTGATCCCACTGATGATTCACAATAACCACATACAGACGATTTATGAGGATTGATGCGACTTACGTATTCGTTACATAGACCGTGGTTACTTCTTATTTTACGATTGTTTTGTAACATGACTTGGTAACATTTTTTCCAGTTAACCACGGTGTTGAAGGTACTTCGGGTTGCAAGACCAAATAGTACAATCCTTTGGTTGATGTTTTATATTTTCCTTTCCATTTCTTTATCCAGAGTCGTCTTATCAAGGGGTAAGTGTCTGTGTAAGGGATAGAAACTCTAATTGTTTCTCCGTGTATTGCCACACGTTTTGCTAGATCATCAACTTTCTCATTTGCAACTATACCGACGTGAACTTTTGATCCACACAAAATCAATAGTCGAATAGTTGCTGCAACACTGGTGTACGAGCTTCATAATTTCAACGACCAACGGATTGTCTGCTCGTCTAAGATTTGGAGATTTCAATGTCATTATAAGGCTTTTGTTATCTGTGAAAATTTCCCATTTATTGTTATTGCAACTTGTCTCTATTATATGCCGCATACCGATCAGTACAGCTGCAATTTCTGCAGTACAGCTAGAAGTATTGGGAGGTCGCTTATGCTGGTAGGTCGTAACATTCAGACAGCGAGCAAAGGAAGACTCGTTTGGGGCGATAGGTGGGCGATGAATACATCTCGAGCCTCCTGGTAAGGGCGTGGACATGTTGTTATGTGTAAGGATGTACTTCCGAGAAACTCCTGGAAATAGAGTCTAGCTTCGGGAGTTTAAAGAATGTGTGTTTTTCCCCAGATCTCCAGAGAGCGGTATGCGAGAGTCATAGTTCTCCCCTTTTATTTATGAGAATGCATGAGATGATGAAAACCAGCTTCCAGTGCGTTAGGCTCATTTTGATCTCAAGCTAACATGCAGCTTGAAACCTCACCAGCAAAGTAGTAACAGCTCTAATCACCAAGGGAAGAAATCAACTTGACATTACAAAAAGGGAGATATCACCTTCATATCACCTGCCTTCATCACAACCTGACGTCAACAAACTGGTGGTCATGCACCAAACACCTCACTGATCTCCTATCTTCAAAAATAATTGTCCAGAAATGACAAAGCAGGTTAAAAATTAATAACTTGCACTTGTCTGTTGATCAGGTACAATAAGTATTTCTTTTTACCTGGTTTCTTGTGGGTCCCATTATTCCATGGTAGGAGGAAATGTTCAGCTCTCCAGGGAGGCGGCAGTCCGAAATATGTTGAGAACCACCGCTCTAAATTCATGATTTTATAACAAAGAAGTGATGGGTATGAACTAGTTGCCCCTTCAAAGGCGGAGGCGATAATGCCTGCAACGCCTAGAAGATACCCATGAAGGTTTAAAGCGTGAAATTAATAATAAGGTAGTGTAGTTTCAGAAATCGGGGAAGGGAACTATTCAAATCCGTCACATTGACTGGGAAAACATTATAATATACTTATTATACATTATGTCAATTATGTAGTGCATATTGTACGAACGCTGTTATTATTCAATGACTATCGGACAACTGTCATAATTTCAATGGAATTTCCCCTCTACATTTCAGAAGATTGAGTTTGATCAACTTTTGACAGTAACGGAGTGAATAATTTGACGTCTAGGGAGATGTCCTCTATTATTTCGTTAATCTTTCGTTAAATGCCAACGTCTAAATCGCTTTACTTTGTTAATGCTGTATAACAGGCTCCGTTTAATAATTATCCAGTGCGTTAGGAAAAGTTTTTTGATAGGGACGTGAAAAACTATACCTTGATCTTACCGATTTAACGTTATTTTTGATTCAACTTCTGTTAACCTTTGTTCCAGTACTTGAAATGATGATAGATCATTGTCTCTCCTTTTTCGTGTATTTCTGTAACTGTTTTCTTTGGTTGTGTTTTCACCCACTCAACCATAAATAATGGATACTATAAATAATGGATACAGCTGAATAAATAGGTACGAAAAGGAAACGCAATCTGATCTCTCGACTAACGACGCTACGGTCCAAAAACTAATTTACTCCGAGCTTCAACGGCCTTTAAACAATGAAAATATCATGAATTTGGCGTCCTCTCTTTTGATCTTTATCGTTGACATTTTGGGCGCGAGGGAACAATAGCTCGGCAACCGTGAAGATTGCTATCGGCTCGCAGAGTTGGGTGGACGTGTACGCGGTTTCGGGATCTCGCTACGATTTAGTTTCAAAGCGGGGAAGCTTCAGTAGAGAGAGGAAACAAGGGAATTTCGCATAACCCAAGAATTCCCCCTCTGCTCAAGTTATGAGCGGTACTTTGATCATCGATAATCACTTGCGAGGTGGATAAGTTACTAACGAAAATTCCAGGATTGACTTTCCCAACCATTTGCTTTTCAAATCTCTCTTCCCAACGACGGATTTCCCCAACTTGGAGTAAAATTTGGGACCAACCTAACCCTGATGCAATGAATTTCGAAGAAGAGGCAGCCAAACTTTTTGAAGGCGGAGGGACAACTCGTAGGATTGGTTAGGAAGAGAAGTAAAATAGTAGAGAACAAAAAGACGGACAAATAATTATTGCATTCTGTAATAATGATGACTTATATGTAAACCTACCTTACTTAACTTTAGTATCTACCTTATTTAAAATCAAATGAGTTTGTGCGAAATGGTTGGAATGTTAAAAACGCTCCAAATTCTTTCACTGGGGTTTATTATTCAATGATTCATGATTTGAATTTCTACTAAGCTTTGGAGTGTGTGCCCCCTCCCCCTTTCAAAACCTTTTTTAGCAAAACCTTCTTATACCCCGAGTGTGCGTGTTTCACAGGTGATAGAGCGATTATTGTATTTCAGGAGGCACACAAAGTTGATCAACTGATCAATCCAAATAGGTATTTTGGTTGAGAACCGATTTAAGCGCATATCTCCTGAAATTCAATAATCGCTCTATCACCTGTGATACACGCACACTCCAAAGCTTAGTAGAAAGTCAAATCATGAATCATTGAATAATAATCCCCAGTGAAAGAATTCGCAGCGTTTGTCAGTTAATTGTGATGGGGAAGGGCAAAAATAAAAAACCCTTGTAAAATAATTTGCAGCCTTTTGCACATTATTTTACGGATTGACTTCAGTTTGGTAGTTTGCCGTTGCATTGTATACATGTTTCATGCCAATAGGGTTTTTCTTTCTTGGAATAAAGTTTGCGTTACACGGTGAGGTGAACCTTGTCAAAAAAAGCTGGTCATATTTGGGTCACGGGGTATAAGAAGGTTTTGGAAAGGTTGGTGAAAGGGGGGGACGAGAAACAAGGTGAGCCCACAGTGAAGAGGGGTTGTTTTAGGAATCGATAGGGGCTGACTGACAAGAAGGGACAGGACGCCACCAACCCCCAACCTCCACCACCGCCAACCATTACCTTTTACCTGACCCACCCAGCTTCCCTTCCTCATTGCCCATAATACTATCTGGAGCTCGGGGCTGAAGAAAGTAACGAACGCCTTCTTCAGGCAACCCACTTTACTCCCTGGAATTTCTTTTCGTTGATGCTCCTTCATTCGCATTGGAATGTCTCATTTCCCCGTCTCCCATTCATATTACGGTTTCTTTCAAGAGCTAATTGCCTGAAGAAAAGAGCAGTTTTGTAATTTGGCCCCTCTTCAGTCATTGTACTATAAAACATTGCAAGTCTCGTCAATCAATATACTCGTAGTATAAAGCATTTTCCAGTTGCATTAAACCTTTTTCCTAAAGAATCAACTTTTTCCGCAACAATTGAACCTTTTCCCAATCAAATAAAACCTTTACCCAATCAAATTACACTTCTTTCTAAATCTATTGTACCTCTTCCCGAAATAATTAAACCATTAGCGGGAAAATAAGGAATTCCAAGTGTATGAATGGCGAAACAGTTTAACCATGAATTAAGTTGAATGAATTGCATGTTCACTGGTATTTCACTGGTTGCTAAATGAACCCTTGAACCTAAATGAAACCATGAATTAAGTTGAATGAATTGCATGTTCACTGGTATTTCACTGGTTGCTAAATCGTTTATTTATTTTATATTACATCCCCTTCTATAAGAGGTTTAATTTTTTTGGAAAAGGTTTGATTCAACTGGAAAATTCTATATAACTGTGCAATACAATGCAACGGCTATATAATCGTATAATACTATACGGTCTACCAATCATGGTAATCAGTACCTACTCAAGCAACTTTGTCTAAGACAAAATTACTCAACAAATTACAGTGGATTAATGTGTATCCATGTATATTTAGGTGAATCACTTTGTAACTCCAGAGCAGAGTTAGCTAATACATATTGATTGATTTCTTGCCTACTCTAATCAGTTGGAATAGCAATGTGCAAGATTTTGATGGAACGACCTAAATCTTTTTGTTTACCAGTACATTACATATTACAAGGGTCAAGTAAAAAATAAGGCTCCCACATTTTTTTCAGGTGTAAGGCATTTTTTATTATAATCGAGGAGTACACCATCTGAAAGCTTGTACTTTAAACTATTTTTCTGCATAGTCGCCAGATTTTTCTATACATTTTTGCTGACGAGTTATCCACTTTTGAAAACCCTCTTCGAAGAACTCCGCCGCCAGGCCGTTGATGAAGTTTGTGACCGCTTCCTGTACCTCTACGTCCGATCTGAAGCGTTGTCCACCCAAGTGTTGTTTTAACGTGGTGCCACTACGTTACCCCGGAAACGAAAATGCAATCACGACAATGGAAACATCCCGAATCGCCGCCACCGAAGAAATTCAAGTAGACGCTCTCCGCAGGAAAAGTGATGGCTACGGTGTTCTGGGACCGGAAGGGTGTCTTGCTTACCGAATTTATACCTACAGGGACGACAATAAATTCGGACAGATACTGCGAAACGTTGAAAAAACTCAAAAGAGCCATTCAAAATAGTCGGCGAGGAAGATTGACCAAAGGCGTTAGGCTGCACCACGACGAAGCGCGCCCGCGTGTTTCCCGAAAGACCCGTGCCTTAATCGAGAAGTTCGGCTGGAATGTGGTTCAACAAGCCCCCTACAGCCCTGATGTTGCTCCCAGCGACTATCACTTGTTTCCCAAATTGAAACAACACTTGGGTGGACAACGCTTCAGATCGGACGAAGAGGTACAGGAAGCGGTCACAAACTTCTTCAACGGCCTGGCGGCGGAGTTTTTCGAAGAGGGTTTTCAAAAGTGGATAACTCGTCAGCAAAAATGTATAGAAAAATCACTAACCAGAGGTACACAACTTCCATCGTCACTACTCAGCGAAATATTTATTTGGGCTGTTATACCCACTTACAGTATGAAAGAACAATGGATATCCGTCTCAGGAAAACAAATTGGATCAAATTAAGTAGCCTTATCAGCCCATAATTTCAGTGTCACACGGGTTTTTCCTCACTCCCTACAATGTTTTGAAAAGTGGCCCCCAACAGGCAGGAAAGGGTGTTCATGAAGTTGCTTCTGTTTTGTTGACATCCCTTGTTCAAGATAGTCCCAACGCTGGTGGTTGGATTTTGCCTGGACCTGACTGGGAAGTCAGTTCTACCGGAAAACCATCCCTGGAGGCAGCAGTATAAATTTTTTAACTCTCACTCCCTACTCCAGTAACATTCTGACTGTGGCAAGTGAAACTTGATCGCACTTGTTGACAATTAGTGTAGTTGTTGGAAGTTCGTTGACAACATTTTGGTTCATCCAGTTTCAATTGATTCGTGGCCTGTAAAGGCGGTGAAAGGCTATAACCTCACTCCTTACTCTCTCACTCCCTACAATATCCAGCCAATAGCCCCTTAAATTGTAGGGAGTGAGATCTGCTTGTAGCAAGTGAGATTTTGGCAAGGAAACCTCAGTATTTACTGTAGCTAGAATTAAGCTAATTTGTGCTGTTCCACTCACCTAATTTGAAAGACTTGAGCGGCGATTCCCATGGAGGTTGGAGGCTCAATAAGGGAAAAAATAGTAGTATATACCTCACTATCTAGAAAAGTACTTTTTCTTTCAAAATGGCGTATCAGCAGTACGGTTCATGATTATGCGTGCTCAGTTGGGTGGTATGCCGAGAGAACCGTAGTGATTGATTAGAAACTAGAAAATTTATCAAGTTTCAACTTTTATTTTTTAGAAAAGTCGATACCCAAGTGTGACCAAAATTTTGAAATGACCCACATAGCGCATATTATACCGCAACATGATCTCAGCATCCGGCCACTGAAAATGTTTCAGAACTGACATCTAAACCGCCCTGCTCCTCTTCAAGTTTGAGTTGCTGCCAGCGCTCTACTGGATGCCTATTTATTTTTTTCAGGAGGAGAAGAACTACTTAAGAAAACTGTCGTTTTTTTCGGCAGTTAGCGAAGGTAGCCGTCCCGAAAATTGGCATCTCCGCTTTCCCTTGTGATACTTTTAGGCCATGATCCAAGAAACACCGAGACTTCCAGACTCCAGCGAACCACCAGCTGGAAAGGACGTTTGTTTGTCGTCGGGAGAGGTTCCTTTGGCAAGTCACCAAAAAACTGGGGCCCTAAAACTGTTTCAGCTTGAAACGGATTGTTCCCAATTCGCCTTTTTATTGGCTGCGACGTGCTATGTTTCAATTTCATACTGAGGGATATCACCAAAGGGGTGTTTCAAGTGAATGAACAAGAAATATAAGTCCTTTTTCAATCCAATGTGAAGTTTCTGTGAAAATTTATTCACTTCATACTAACCTACTCCACTCTGTTAAATGATTTGTGAACTAACGTGAGTCGACGAGGACATACCTCTTCTTCCCAGAAATCGTTGACCTAAACAGTTTTTTGAGCTGGTATTTCTTTTCATTAAGCGAACCTGTTAACTTTATAGAAGTGAGATTAGTAAGGAAGGCAAAAATCTCAGATCCCAGCAGGTTCGAAAATGTCCCAACACCTTCCAATATTCATAGCGTAATATCTGACCTGATCAGTATTTTGGATATCATATATGAGAATGGGAGGGTGGGGTGCACGTAGATAAAGTGTTTTATTAAACAAACTAAAATACCTATTAAGTTCTACTGGAGCGCGTTGGCTAGCTAAAACAGAGATGGAGTCTTAAAACTAAACTATTTGGTTAGAGAAAAAACATCGAGAGATGGTCTTTCTTCTAATAGGTATTATTCCTCTCAGAACATTCGATATCTTATGCCTACCAATACAGAATGGGGATTGTAGCAGTTCCAACTGCCGAACTGTCCAAGTGCTGACAATGATGTGTTTCATTTTTTCTTCTAACTGAAAGAAGACGGCTGCAGAATGATAAGGAAGTGCCATGTCAGGACACGAGCAACACTGAACCTCTGTAGCTGTCTACGTTGAAGGCAACCCACAGAAAATGATCATCCAAGAACTGAGTAGAGTCTCAGAGTAAGGAGAAATCTTTCAAGAAATCTCGCTGAAATAATGTGTCTAAAAGTTCCAACGTAGGACAAGGAAGGTGAGGAAACCATGTGGTTCCAACGTCTACCCGAACCCGTTCCAGCGAATTGACACCGTCATTACTGATTCCCGTACCAGATATCTTATCTGTAATAAGTATGTGGTAGCCATAGGAGAGATAGTGACTGATCTAATCTACAAGCAGAAACAACGATCAGTTCGACCAACTTTCAATTCTGATTGGTTCCAACATCTGCAAACGGGTTCCGCTGCAAACAGAAGAGCAGCCTCTTAGTCGATCCAAGAAAATCCTGCTTATCGTTTGGAATCGCAAAGTTGTAACTTGCTCGTTCCAAAATCAGGTTAGTTGTTACCAACACATAATGACGTGAACTGATCTCGTACTGTTACAGCATGTACACACCATTACCTCTTATTGGTCATCAGAATCAACCCTTTCAATTTTACTGTTAAGGGTTGATAAAAAATTATGAGAAGAAATCAGGTGTAACGAGGATCCAAATGTAACTTTTTTCATGCAAATGGGAACAGACTTCCAGTAATTGAGTTTGGGAGGAACGCTCCGGACAAATTTTTTCAAATTGGGAATTTGAATGCTAAGCATATTGAAACGTAATCCCACAATTTTGGAAAGGATGAATATAAAATCAGAATAAAATTACCTGTTCCATGAATTGCTCATGGCAAATAGTACATTTTTTTGCATAGCACATAGTAGAACACGTACTGAAAGGGGTAATAGACAACCCATTGCAGCGCTGTTGTACGATTATACCGCCAATTTCCTAGAATATATTTTGATGCGATTAAGAACCTAGTTTTGAATCTTATTCCACATCATTCAAATTTAATTATGGAGGAAACAAATCATACTGGGGGATGATAAATCGTTATATCTTCAGTATCTTCATTTTTGTTGTATTTTTTCCGAATTTGAGTATCACAAACCTTTTGCGTGCGTGTTCGGGAAGATAATGGATGGAGTACTGGCTGATTCATTCAAGCACTGCTCATACCTAGTCATCAGATATTCATACTTTTTTCGTTCAATTAGGAACTTGGTCTAGCTTTCAAAAATATTTATAAGTGTTTATAATTATGTTTATTGATGTGGTCGTATAAAAGTTTGACATCCTTGAAATGTATGCGTTACTTACCAATACATTTTACATTGATTCTAAGGCCCACTATGGTCCGTATGGTGGATGGATAATGCAGGTGTGGAATCTAAGCACCTTGGAACATAAAATGAGAGAGTTTTATGTAGGGTTATAAACAGGTTGTGCCGAAGGATTTCTAAGTCTCATTATTGAAAATAATAAACCGAAAAGGGAACATGAATGTTATAAAATGAAGTACTACTAAATGTGCCTATAAAGAGAGGTACTGAGCTTCTGGTCTATGCTGACGACCTAAAGCTCTTCATCACCATCCGTAAACCCTCACATTGCTTCCTTCTCCAACAGAACCTAGATGACCTCTGTTAACGGTGCGAAAAGAATGACCTGACCTTGAACCCGACCAAATGTAAAGCTGTCTCCATCTACCTCTCGCACCCACCAGTCATTCAATCGGCGGTGTAGTACTTCCTCGTATGGATGGAATTGTGGACCTTGGTGTGCACTTGAACTTGAAGCTCTCCTTCTCTGACCATATAGACTTCTTGAAGATGATTACTAGAGAGTTATCTCATGTGCCAGCCATGGTGACACTTTGCAAGACTCTGGTGCAGCCAATCCCGGAGTATGCGTCCCTTATTTAGAGCAGTAACTATGAGTGCAACACTATGAAAATCGAACAACTCCGATACTGGGCTTACAAACCCTTCATTACTCGCGAGGATCTGTAATACGGTGTGCTTGGCCGCCGCTTCAACCTCTTGTCCCCCCGCGACCGTCGTTTGTGTTCAGATGTATTCTTCCTTCAGAATCAGTCTGGTATCGGAACGTATTGATGCTCCAGGCTCTCGTCAGGATTCATGTGCCATGCAAATCTTCCTGCACGGTCACGCCGCTGTGCCGTATTCCCTAACAAGTAAATCTCCTCTCCACGCCCCCCCCCCCCCCCATTCATTGACAATATATCCTCGCCTTTCTCTGCTTTTCTAACTCAACTCTTCCGTCATCTGTGCTCGGCACCTCTCGATGACCCTAATGCCTAATTGTGCCTTGTGCTTATCTGAGTGCGTGTCTTCTGTTCTAGGTAGACTAGTTGTTTTTTATTATCATTATATTACAGTTAGTCACAACCTATTTCCCACTTGTGATAATTACTCAATTATTGAGCTCATTCAATATATCCAAAATAAATAAATACGTATAGTTTAATACGTAACATTCACTGAGGTAGATAGCTACATGATATGAAAATTTCCGAGTTGTCACTATTTCAGACTGACTTATTCCGTGGCTGTATCACGAATTCAGCCCTGAACTGTTTTTGTACTGCCCTTATAAAGATAAATATGTTTCTTCCCTTTCCCCGAGTAAATTATAATTTATCGCCCGCCTTCTTCAAACATTTTCCATCATTTTCAAAGTGTCTTAAGAAGTAATTTTCGGAGCGTCTATCCCCCGTTTAGGCCTGCAAGAAGACACCTTAAGAATATCGCCTCTCAGAAGGTTCCACAAGAAGCAATTAACATATAACAAGAAATTTACGCTGTGGACCGATCCGGAGGTGATGAGCGGGGGAAGGGGTTGGAGGGGGGGCAATCGCTTTAATTTTGAGAGGGCAGGTCACCTGAGCCGTTTTCTTCCATCGCATTTACATACAAATAGCCGCCCGTAAACTTCCTCGGAATACAAAGTGGGTGTTTGTCGATAGGCGAAGCAAAAGTGATAAACATCGCCTTGGAAGACTCACGCTATGGTTTTTGTCCTCTTAGTGCATGATCAACAGATTGAATTGGTACGTAGATAGCCAAGTAGGTATTGATTTTACCAAGCTTTTCATAAACAAAGCCTTTTTAAAAGTTTTTTTTTTCAATATTCTTTGTTATTTTCAATAATGAACCCTTGTAATTAACCAAGAAAAAAAATTAAGCCCCCTTGCTCCCCCCATCCCTCCATTTTTTTGCATTACACCAAATGTAATTTTCAAGAAGTGTAAAATCCGAAAATCTAATATTAAAAAAATCCTCCATCCGGAACATTTCTTTGAAACATCTGAACCAAAATGAATGAAACTTGGGTCAAAAATCAGATATGGGTCCTAGTTGGGACTAAAGTCTTGGCTAGGATCTCAGTCAATTCTGTAAGGTGAATAGGAAGGAGTGAAATTTAAAAATTCTGAATGTCGAAACCTTTCGAAATAACACATTGATTTCATGTTTGTTATACCGATGCCTTCAACAAATCAAATGAGAACACCCAGACCGCGGGTATTTATGTTCATCTGTCCGTTCTCCCTAAAGGCTAAATTTAGAAAGAATTCGAAGCGGAAACATGAATGCGAAAACGAAGAGGCCATCATGAAGGCACAAATAACGGATATTAGCAGTGCAGGATCTTGTCCGTTTAAACCCCAACCCCCTCGATAGGGTTGAAATTGGAAGAACACTAGATATATTTTCCTGCTACCCTGTTCAGGACTTATTACGAACAAGGCAGTCGCACGCACGCGTGTCGAGAACTAGTTCTTAACAATTCCTCGCGTCTACTGGTTTGAATGAGAGTTTTGGAGGTGGTAGGACAACCTGGTGCTCACCGAGTACCCTACCAGACTACCATCTCAAAACACGAACCTATAAGCGAATGAATTTCTTCTGTTTTATATTCCAATGAGGAACGAACCTTTAATGAGGCGTATAACGTTATCGAGCTCTGTTTTGGAGATGGTTAGTCGATTTTTCTTTTGTTTTCAAGTCCTGTTGTACAAGTATTTGTTGACGTTTGTTAAGAAGAAGGGCAAAGATTTACGTAGTAGATGTACATTCGTTGTCCCTGTTTTTTCTCAATCCATACCCCATAATACTACCGAACGGACCTACATACCTGATACACTCATCGAAATATTCAATTTTGTACTTAACATGTAGTGACACACATATGACAGACTGTGTGTCCCTCTCGCTAATATCCATTATGTGATACACAAATTTCGGTACTCACCTTTATTTTTCCGATCTGTTCTAGCTTATCCGTTCAACTGTTCGGTAAAAGTGATCCAAAAAGATAGTACTGATATGAATTATTAAACATTTGTAATATTTTGTGCGCTTAAAATTCGTACGCGGTGAATCTATAAACATAAATGTCAACTATATGACACAACCAAACACTCTTTTTATTTGACTTATTCTTATGCACTGTTTCTGGATTCAGTCTATATTCAGCATTCATCATCCGACTTCCCAACATTTTGAAAATGGATAGCCAAGTAAACAAGAATCACAGGAAACTTGCCTGACATCTTCCTTTTCCCTCCCTTTTCCTTAGGCGAGTGCCTTCACACCTTCTTCATACAAACAGTTCTGCGTCCACCAACCAGTGACGGCGCAGTCTCGACGTTTTTCCGCCCCTGTGAGTTCCGCACAAATCGCTTCCAACGCCCCGTTAAAAGAGCAATCGTCGGGAAAAGCAAAGAAACCTACCTGAAGACCGGCCCCGGCGCACAGTCAGCCCCGACGGAGGAGAGCGGATATTTGACCAAGCGAAAGAACGCAAACAGGCCGGGCCAATTTCTTGTTTGAACTGTTTTTTCGGAGTGCGCCACCCTGTTTTCGTTCCACATTCGAAACTCCCGGTTAACATCACAAGGGGTTACGGGACCTAGATTTTCCAGTTGGCAATGCAAGCATTTCTCTGGAAACACACTTTTCCTTTTATCGTAGTCGTGCAGTCAATCTCTCTCCAAGTTTACTGCAACGCGTACATGAACCTTCGTATAACTCATTACGCAAAAGATTGACTTTGTTGTATCTACAACACTGCATATTTCTACACAAAGTTTATTTCTCATATTAGATCACTGTTGATTAAGTAGATCAATGCTCCAAACTTCATGCGCCTGTATACCGCACATAGACAGGCCCTGTCTCTTTTGTACGACAAAAACAAACCCTTGGAAGTCTATCTAGCACGGGAATGAGTAATTGGCGGCGCCAACTCTAGTTCCAGTTATTAAAACCAAACGGTTCAGTTGGAATAGTGAATCCTGTTTCAGAGTGTAGAGTAACATAACGGCAACTGACTCTAGTAAAAGTTATTAAAGGTAAACAGTTCACTAGTGGACGACGCCGACTGATTCCGGTAGCAAATATTAGAACCGAACCGTTCAGTTCAGTGAAAGTATATCAATGTTTTTACTCAGATCGCTGTTCTACCTGCAGTTATTAGATGAAATCCACATCCGTAAACACAACAACATAAACATAGACAGGAGCCCTTATTAAGAGCAAAACCGAATGTACCCGAACTTAGCCGATCATCAGGATTCTTTCAATTTCACTATTGACTTCCGAGTTTACCTGTTGGTAGCGGAAGCTTTGATTCAACTTTTTGGATATGAAACTTTTTTCTCAAAATCCAAATTTTCATTTGCATTTTGCGTTTTGAACGATTCTGAACAACTTCCTTATTGTTTCTGTCTCTTTGTGTCTGTCTGACTGTCGGTTCTCCGCAGGTCCTTGAGGCAAGCCTATTTGCAACAGTTTTCACACGATTTTGACGAAATTTGAAGAGAATGTGGGGGTTAGCATTAAACAGCATTTTCTCAGATTCTAGCGGTCCGATGGCGATAAAATTTTCAGATTCGTCCGGGAAAAAGTATGTGATAGTCTCATATCAATTTTATACACTCATTTTGTATGGTCATGATCAGGTAAAATCAGTTTTAAAATGCTACCATGAGATGCTTTTTTGACAATTTTTTACTTTTTAATCAAAGCTATTCTAGTGATGGAATTTCTAAATCGATATCCACCTAACTTGTCCATGATGCAAAGGTGGATTGTTTGTTAGAATGAAATTTAATAAATTTACTCAACAGAATAATTGTTGTCTCCATTTTTCTCGGGTTCTGGAAAGTTTCCTAACATTTAAAAAAATATTTGAACTGATTCGAGGTATATTTTTGCAATGGCAAGATACGAGTTGATATGGCTTATCGACTTAGACACACGGGAAAAATGACTGAACTTAACTGGTCCGTGTACAGGAAAATGAAAAACATTTAATATGTGGCACACGTCTAACAATTTCATCTCATATTCATAAAACAATTCATTTCATCTGAGAAAAAAAGTGAAGGGTATGTAGTAGGTACAACAAAAACTCTGCTTAGCTCAGGAATAATTCAACATTGAAATAAGAAAGTCACGAAACATGTCCGTCACACGCGACCCTGGCGTCTTCTTCTATTACCCCCTTTCCATTTCTTATCCTCCTCCGATCTTTCTTCCCACCCATTCGTCCCTTCCACATCCACAAACTTCTGCCATCATCATCTTGAACCGAGTTCCTATCATACCCCAACCTTGTGGGCAAACTTCGTTGTCAGGAAACAAAACTTGTGCTTGTCTTTACCTTGTGTGCTAACTCTTGCGCATGGTAATTGATCGCTCAACTATTTTCAACCATTATTAAAAGTAGTAGGCTTACTGTTGGCATATGGAAAATTATCGAAGCAAATAGCTGTTGAAGAATAATCTTACACGAGTTCTCACAGAAAGAGCATGATAGAGACAGACATCACTCTCTGCAATACCTATATCCTATCATCCCACTAAGGTACTAACCTGTTAACCTCCCCACTTCTATCTACAAAGGAATGCAAAAGCCAATCTCATGGTTTTGACACCAGTTTACGTCAAACTACCCGCACGTAAACAACAAAGCACAATTGAATACACCCCTTCCGTGGTTTACACCTCTCAAAACCAACATTTTATTTATTCAGTCAGAAAATAAAATTGATACTAATGCCTACATGTGGGTGACAAAATTAGGAGCTACTATTAGCTAGGTAGGTACTATTAGAGCTACTCCCCTTTAGGTTACTATTATTAGGTGATGTGAGAAGCGTGGGTAAAGTCTGGCTACGTGTGTTGACATTGAAAAGGTCTCTACCTTTCTCACCTAAACAGATGTTGGGAACCGGAACAAACATGGATAACTGTTGACGAATGCACCCTGCCCCGCAGGAGTACTGCTGCCCTCAAGGATGACATTGTTGCGCTTAGTGGGAATCATCGGGTGTTTCAAGAAACTTAGGGAGAGGAAACGGGATTTCAATCTACATAGGAGAAATAGAGAAGAGGAGGAAGGAATAGTCTCCCATCAGCTCCTTGAATCCCCAGAACTCGAAGCCTAAGGATTCAGAGAACAGTGGCGGTGGACAACTGTAGGTTGAATCTTCAGTTTGGTAAAGGATTGGCTCCTGGAACTCACAGGTTTGGGAAAACAGAGGCACAACCTCTACAAGGACAAACTATTTCTACGATCCGACTCGACTTCAGATTTGGTACTTACTTGTTTTTCTGGTCTACAATCAGAATCATAGGTCCATATGTCCCCAAACAAATGTCATGTATCACTGTCAAGTATCCCTGTGTAAATGTTAAGAACTAATCATAAAATAGTTCTGGATGTATTATCTTCATAATTTATTTATTTATTTAGAATATATACGGGCAGAAGCCCCATTACATAGATGAATATAAAATTAACAAAGCAAATACAAAAGCATTTATTACAAAGCATAGAAAATAAATACATATACAAACTTGAAATTTTAATATAAAATTAAACAAATCACCTAACTACCTATTTTGAATTAATCTTCTCAATTCAAAAAAGATTTGAAAAATAAATCAAAATCAACATTTGCCACCACGCGGTTGAAGTTTCCTTATACTCTAATAATAGGTCTATTTTGTAAATAATTGGTAGGTTGGGACGAGACATAAAATAAATCATTCCTTCTGGTATAGTGGAGGGGAGCATGGATATTAATAGAAATATATTAAAATAAAACAGGCAGTCTGCAATTAGGCGTCGTCGATCCAATGTGTCAATATTATAGAGTCGAAGGACACTCTCATAATCAAAATCAAGCCAATCGCCGCTCTGCGTGAAGGCAACTTAACGCGTCAACTTACGCTGAATGCGTAATAATAATTATGAAGATAATTATTTTATCACTAAAATGAAATTAGACGGAACTTTAAATTAAAACAGTATCAACCGCTTCGAATGTGTTATTTTTCGTGGATCAATTCAAGTGCTTGTTAACTATTTCAC
The DNA here is from genome assembly GCA_031894815.1 of Creontiades dilutus. NCBI lineage: Eukaryota > Metazoa > Arthropoda > Insecta > Hemiptera > Miridae > Creontiades > Creontiades dilutus. Next base: position 41,518 of record JAVIWC010001254.1, on the reverse strand, counting down.
ACCATGTATACATGGATGCAACCCGAATACATTTACATCGTACAAGTTACAGGATGCATAAAAAATATAGTAGAAACTAAAGTGGTAACAGGTCTGTGTAAAATAGTCGATAATATAAGAAATACAATAATAATAATAACAAGCTTTGGGGTCATGACACATTGGTAGAAGCTAATAGCCTGCTCCCCTTTACAGTAGAAGCAAAACACTATATTGACGCACTGTAACGAACGATAAGCGGTGCGACCCAGCAACGTTATTCGTGATTGGTCAAGTTCGCGCAGTGTGCAACGTGGTCATGTTTTAAATCCTCCCTAAAAAATGCAGATTAAAAAAATGCTTTCCATCTTCATAAATAATGGTTGTAGAAGGAGTGAGCTATAACCTAATAGACATCATGTATATTATATACTTCTCTCGCTACCACGTATAAATATACATCAAATGTCTTCATAATATGATATTATCTGCCCTTCGGGGACGATTTAAAAAAAAAAAAAAAAAAAAAAAAAAAGCTATTACTTCAATTTTTATTTCTTATAAAAAGTCAGACAGTGCAACTTAAGATCCGCGTTTTTATTGCAGCAGTAACTATTAACAGCCGATTTTGAAGCTTCGTTGTAACCTGAATAATTTATAAACCCCGACAGTCGCCAAACTGACATTAAAAAAACCAACAGTCTGCGGTGTTATGATTTTATTTATTTCTTTAATATCTCATTAAAATGTTATTACGCAAAAACAACGTACTGCAGAAGTTGATAGTTTCCGGATTTGAATGTCGTTCGAGGATACATTAGTATTGCATCGGGGAAAAATGTTAGTGAAGTAAACGTATATGTTCCCTTTGATGGCAGTTTACGCAGAAGAACTTAGTCAATACAAAACAGAGTGCAGAGGGCTTGAAGTGGATAAACTCTTTATTTCAAATAAATTGAAGATAACAACAGGAGGAGAGAAGATTAATAAGAATCTTGATCACTTGGTGTGGAAGTAATTGAACATATGTGCTGACTGATCCAGTTCTGAACGTAGATCAACTAATCTACGGAATACATAATTATAATTAATTGCCATAATGAAGTAGATTACCATGTCTACGAAGCATTCCCGAGCTGTCAAATGGAAATGTAGTTAACTATTAATTAGAAAGTGGAGCCGAAATATTGATAGCATGATTGATGATTGATTGATTGTGTTGAAACCGTGTCTTTGAGAAGACAATGTTTCAACATGTAGTCAGGCGGGAGAGAAGAAAGACAACGTGATAATCGTAGAAGGGAATTCTAACTATTGGTGTGTCTAAGGAGTTGTCTGTTTCATCTAAGTTACGAGATACATATGAGACACAGTTTCGTCCGTAGTGAATTTACAATTTATGGTAATAAGTGAGACAAAAAAATTTAATCAAAAAACTTTCATCACGTAGTGCGCAATTTGACAATCAATGGTGCCGGGGTCTACATATAGCGTTTTTAGTGCTGACGGCAGATAGTCTGTTGTCATCACTTTTGGTGTTTCTAATTAGGCATTTTAATTACATATAACTTACATTGTTTGAAGTCCGTAGAAGTAAGGCTTCGTCCGTAATTGAATGAATAAGTTACATGTAGTGTGCAAGTCGGAATGATGGAGTCAAATCACTAGCGTAAGTTTGATAGATCACAAAACTCCCATCGCCGTGACGGAAACGGCAGATGTACTGTTGGAGAAAGAGCTGAAAATCAGCATGCTTCGTATAATGTCAGAGTCCGAAATTTCTGGTCTTCAGTGTCATCGAAGAAGCCTCAATGATTTGGTGATGGAAATCCGTGAAAAGTTGAGAGACGCCGAAATCACAAAATCAAGCCAAGCAGCTGAAGAGTTAGAGGAGGTGGAAAGACTTTTTAAATTGATGAAATGAACACAACAGCACCGCTATTCTCAAGATGTCAGACCATTACGAGGATGATCAGAGCTAACGGAGCTGGAAGTAAGTTAAAAGTAGCTGGTGGGTTCCTAGTGATAATTGGCAGTTGTTTTGATTTCGTTTTGGGTTGAGGCAATTGGCCTGGAATAACCAGATTGAGCTAACAAGCTTCAGGTAGCATCAGTTCATGAAATGGATAGAGGAGACTATCCATAGCCGTAGGAAGGTTAGGCAAGGAGGAGTGGCGTTAATATTCTACCGCAGAGCCTTCGCTGAGACCTGTCGTAGTATTGTAGAACAATCCGTGAAACCGACCATGACCGTTTCAATTTCCCATTATCCTGTGATGGAACTTTGTAAGTCGGTGATACGTGTAGTTAGCCGATTCGAATCCTCTCAAGAACATCCGAGAGGTTTCCTCAGAAGCTCCACCACTCAGGAAAAGGTGATTGTGTCGCAGTGAGGTGACTAAGGTGTCTAGCCGAAGGTGCTGACGGTTAACTATTCGATAGAACGGCCCTCAAGCAGGCGGGCGTTTGAAGTGCTCTTCCACCGCCTACGATCAATGCTAAGCGATTGGATGCACTGATAACAACTTTAAACTTTCTCAAAGAACACAAGGACTTGGAGAGTTTTGTGATTGTCAGGAGAATGTCATTCGTGAGTGCGCCTATAGTACCTGGATCAGGTGTTAACCATATCCCGAGTTGTATATTACAACAATACTCATTGGAATAATGGATAAATTGTTATCACACATGGCTAAAAAAGCTCAATTTTCTTGAAAAACCAGATATTTTCTTCTTAAATAAAAATTAATGATAAGCATAAATACGATTCTTACCAACCTTCTCTTACCAGATAGAGTCAAGTCGTATGACATACGAGAAATCCCGGTCTATATGAGAAATATACGATTTTTGCCTTCTAACGCAATTTTCTCCACAAAATATCACTATGAATCTAAAATACTACTTACATCTCAGGTTCAGTATGCAATGCGATTGATTTTAGAGCAATTTATACTTGCCTTGTGTCGATGTTACCCTCATTGGTAATCTAGTTTTTGGTTTATTATTTTAATTAATGAACCTTTTTAGTCGAGCAAGGTGGAGCTATCAAAACAAGGGATCATATTTAAAAATTAATCTACCAAAACATCGAAATCTAAAAAACGTTCGATGTAAGAAAGTAGAAAGTAGTTTGTGTTTGATTCTGATAGAAATTAGCTCTGTGAATCGAATAAGACCACTCGCGTTGCTGTACAATCATCAGTTCGGCCTTCAAACTGTTGGATGCTAAAAATGGCTGAGACAGGGCAGCTGAAAGATGGTTACCATACGAATACACTAGTCACATTACCGTCTTCAATCGAGATTTTCTTAACTTATTTAAATGTTTATTTAAATATTCGATCAGACATAAGCATTCTACTGTCGATCAAGTACATAGAATCACACATGTAGTAGAAGCAGCACTAGAACAGAAAAAAGTTTGTTCTGCTATATTTTTAGATGTTTCCTTAGCATTCGATAAAGTATGGCACGAAGGACTTAAATTCAAATTAAGAAAATGGTTACCATCATATTATCCACGGATTTTAGCTTCTTACTCAACTGATCGATACTTCCGTTATAGACAGGAGGATGCCATCTCGGATTTGCAAGAGATTAAAGCTGGAGTTCCTCAAGGCAGTGTGCTAGGGCCAGTATTATACCTTTTATATACTACTGACTCACCAGAAATAGAACAAAATACAGCAGCTACATTTGCTGATGACACTGGAGTGTTGGCAGTTGCAGAAGATACTGTTGAATCAGTTTCTAAGCTCAACATATCTTTAGTAAAAATTCACAGATGGGCGAGGAAGTGGAAAATTAAAATGAACGAGGGAAAGTCAATACATGTAGACTTTACCTATAAAAAGATTAAATGCATACCTGTCATACTGGACGGAAAGACCATCCCTTACTCCAACCAAGCAAAGCACCTTGGGACGACGCTTGATGCCAAATTGAAATGGAAAGAGCATTTCAAGAAAAAGCGGAAGGAGCTTGATATTAGGTAGGTATCGAAAACGTACTGGCTTATGATCAGACACTCGCAGCTTCAACGTCAAATAAGCTTATGTTGTACAAGCAGGTCCTAAAACCTGTGTGCAAGATTGTACAAACATTCAAGAACCAAGTCGATGCACCTTGGTACTTTCGGAACGACAACCTTCATAATGATTTGAAGATCGAGAGCGTCACTGCCAGAATAAGAAAATCAGCAGTTAAACAGTCTCAACGGCTAAGGGGCCACGTCAACGCAGAGGCCGTCCATCTCCTTAACGTTGACAACCTTTTTCGAAGACGAAATCGTCAAAAACCGTTCTAACCTCTTGACGTATAAAGTAACTTCGCCAGTGAAGTGCGAACAAACTATTATTAGAACAAAAGGAACTCCTGTTATATACAAGAGGACTGCATATTTAATTATGATACTAGAAATAAGTTACTAATAAGTTGTTGAAACTGACCTGATTGTAACTAAAATAAATTTAAAAAATATATATATTCGATCTATTTATATATATATTTGATATATACTCGGACTGCTTTGAGAAAAACGACACTCTAGCTCACAAAAACCCTCATTTCACAATAATGTCCATAATATTCGGGGATTTGGTTATAATCAATCATAACTAATAACTACACCCCAAGTGGAGTATTTGTGCAAAATTTTAAATTTTGAAAATTAATTCAAGAGGCAAGAGTGGAGATGACGTCATACGCCTTTAAACAGAAATGTGAGGCAAAATGTTTTAAACGTGGTACCGATCCCTGTGGGCAAGTTCGAGCAAACAAATGTGATTGTGTTTTCCTTAATGGACCTTTGATTACCCGACAATTCAAAAATCATGATGTTCCGCGATGTTCCAGACATTTACATGTCTCGATGAATGTTCTGCTATTAGAAGAGTAGTTTTCTGATTTTGAGTGGGAGTTGCAAAGATTCTCAAAGATTGCAAAGAAAAAACAGAAAATAATAAACCGATGTTTCAGTCTCAAAGGCAGATTTCACGCAAAGAAATAATATTTATCGGACCCTCGATTCACTCAGAATTGGACAACTCTCTGCTCACTTTGCTTCTCTCTATGCTGTATTATTTCGCTTTTACCACAGCTTCAGTCTGCAAGTACCCCTAACCCGTACTGCGCATTGTTTCAATTATTTACGTCTAAAACGTAAAATGCGAGAAAAAATTAGGATATTGTTGTGAAAACTGTTTTTATAGCCTGAAAGTGTAAGCAATGCTTCCACTATCTATATGTGGACTGCAATGCTACTCAAATTGAACATTCCACGGAATTTGAGCATAATAAAGCCCTGCCGTGGTACAATGTAGTGACAGAAATGATAGATCGTCGTAATACAAAGCTCTGTTCGCTGTACAATACATCGCGCTAGCCGGAGAAGGCGAATTACCTGCAATCATTTCAACGTCTATTCGTTCTAAGAAATTCCAGGGCGGGAACCACCTATCCACCTACTTACAACTCGGAATAATTCTCTCGGTCTACGAACCCAGACCCCGAATGGATTAACAAGATTGGGACCTGTTGATTGCCTTAGTAGATGTAAACGTACCGTTCTTCAAGATTAATCGCTCTTGACTCTTTCAGCCTCTTCTCACTTGTAATCTGCATGATTTCCATAATGACTTCTTTGTTTCTCTAATTTTGATATGATAGTTCTTACATTCAAAATTTGCTTATGTTGATGGTGGTTAAAGTGTCGATGCTATTTTTATCGTCTTTGATTATTTCGACGATTTATCGGGTTCATGAACTCTGTGCGCGACTTCATGGGTTCACTTGGTTTTTATCGCCCCCCCCCCCCCCCAGCCTTTCTTCCACGTCTCACTGGCGGTTATACTTATCTTCTCATCAGTTTCCTTTTGTCTTGTCGACGAGAAAGTCTGTCTTCAACATTTCACCTGTTGGGTCGTCAGGATCCTTTATTATCCGGACCATCAGCATTCCTGGAGAAGGCAAAAGTCTACCATCGAATTCTTGGATATCACTAGAATTTGGTAACAATTCTACGATCCATTTCGACGTAAGTTGATTTTCATCTACTCAATATTTTTTCCACCTCGTTGTTTCTTCTTTTCGACTAAACGTGTTACCGACAGAGTTCGGAATCGGGAATTTGGCTGCGAGGGCCCTCAGCCCAATTTACCCATAACGCATAGGCACTCGAGTTTCGAGCCGTGGATACTGCATAATCTATTATAGTCCAGTCATCTGGTGGTTTGGGCTTGCAAAACTTCCCAACTTTCCGCAAATTTGCTGGGTTGTTTCTACCCCCCAGGGGTGCTCACCTCATTTTGCGAACAAATTAACCTTGTGCTAACTTCAGGAAGGCCGAAAAACCGCGATTTTTTCGGACTTTTTTCAGTTTTTCCGCTATAACTCGAAAACTACGCATTATAGCGAGAAGACTACTCTATTATAAAATAAAGTAGACAAAATTTTCTGCAAAATGATTTACTCACACTTAATTTTTGACAAAGCAATCATCGAGGGCTCAATGATTGGCAAATTTTCCCAAAATGGCAAAAATTAACAGAAATCACTCTTTTCCGCTAAGTTTATTGTTATTAACGTACTTGATGAGGATATTATAATTTATTTTCATATTTTATGTTGTTATACTACATCTTTCCCCCCCCCCCCCCCTTCATGTCCTAGCTTCGTCACCCCCATCCCCTCCCACACAAACCAGCAACATCAGCCAGAAATGTAGGAATTAAGAATATGACACTGATGTATCTTAAAATCTTTTTATCGACAGAAAGTTATTATTGTTGTTGAGTTTTACAGTTATAAAAAGTATTAGCAAGGAATAAAATGTTGATGTATTTACAGTATTCACAAGTATTAATAATACAACAAATGTTAATGTAGGTACTGTACAGGTCGTAGATCGATTGTCATCCTTCAATAATGATCCTTCATAGTCATCTGAAATACAAGATTAGAATCATTGTATAGATTAAACCAGGTGAGAAAAACGAAATCAGTAGATATGCCAGTATGAAGTGATAAGCCACTTATTGTCGTAAGGTTAAGTTTTAAGGAGAATAATTTACCTCCATTCTCCTGCTTCCTGTTCTTCGTTTCCTGGTTCTTCATGGAGTTCGAGGAGTGGCCTGTGCGTAGAATGGCACCGTTTGATTTTAACAACAGGTGTTTCTTATGTGCGGAAGATGTCTCTGCAGTTCGATTCATTTAAACTCGAGTTTAATTCGTTAAAACTCGAGTTTAATTCGTTAAAACTCGGGTTCAATTCGTTATAACTTGAGTTTAATTCGTTTAAACACGAGGTTAATTCGTTAAAACTCGAGTTTAATTCGTTAAAAGGTCATTGTGACAAAAAATATTATTTACTAGATTGAATATAACTCTAGGACAAGACTTGTGCATATTATAAAGGTTGAACTGCAAAATCTTTATATACAAGTTTTATAAAGGCAGCACAAAACACTTAGTGTAAAAGCACATAGACACTCACAGACAAACAACATGGAATGAAAGAAGCCACTGTTGAATTGTGTTGAAATTCATGCTTTATGTAATTGTAATTGTGAAAGATAAAATTTTTGTCAAAAGATCTTGTTTTAAATAACATTGTGCTTTGAGAACAAAGTTTTTTAATTTTTAGCAAGTTTGACACATTTTCAACACAAATTTAAGTTTAAATTAATTAATAAATGTTAACGTCTCAACGCTGACCAACTTTTTTGGACTAATATTCCTCTAAAATATTGATTTTCCGGGGCTTTAAGCTAATTTTAAAGATTTTTAAACATACTTTTATATCTTTCAGATTACTATGCTTGAAAATTGATATCCAAGGAATTCATCCTTTCTTTTGGAACACTTGATTGTTATGGAGAGAGAGCGAAGCTTCTTCCAAGCTAAGGAGAGAAGCGTATGTTTATTTTTAAAGTTCCATCGAGCAGCATGATAATAACAGGAAATTTACCTAAATTTTCTTGTAACTTTTATTTTAATTTTTTTTTGAAAATTCGAGCGCTGCGACGGCCCAGAAATGTTAACAAATCATTTGATGACACAACACTTGTTCTCAATAATATTTTGTTATTCATACAATGGTTTCGAATTTGGAGATTTTGTGAACAATTTTATCGGTTTTCCAGCGAATCTAAATGAAATTTATTCACCTTTTCGCCACAAGATTCAGATTACAGTGAATTCAGGTGTGTAAATGTTATAATTCATAGCTGATAAACTTTCGTAGATTAAATCTTATTTTGTTCCAATGGATTCGCAAAGAGAAAATTAATGAAAGTATTGGTTTTTCACTCTTTAGAGACATTGTAATAGTTTAATCCGTGATGCAAATTCGCTAAAACTCTCTACAATCTGTTGGCCGGATCAAAGCAGAGTCGACTGAGCGGGTGGCCAGCGTTTGAGCGTTACTTATGTGTGGGACGTTCAGCATAGGCAGTATAACTAAGGTACGAAGTTCTAACGTGAGGCTGACACGTGTCAGTGAACCCGTCAGAAATCCCGCAAAGGGAGTTCTCACGTGTGCAAAAGGTATAAATTACACCACGTCAACGCTAATCTAGCGCGAACCGCCGATAGAGATAAGTCAGAGGATGTGTGTGAGAACCGACGCTGTTTTATGCTCCTATCGCTGAGCTCTCTGCTCTGCTGAAGGGGCCAAGTAAAGTGTCGCCTGCGAGGGAATCATCATTCCACTTATTTTCACCTGATCCTCCTCGAGTTGGATGTCAATGAGTTTTCTCGTATTCACCGCTCGCTTTCAAAGCTGTACTCAAACGTGGTTCCATAAACGAGCCCTATTACGGAAGCTCTTTCATCTCTCCAAGGAACGGAATCGTGAATGTTTAATATGTTGTTGATCTGGTTCAATACCCAAGAAACTGACGTCATCTTAGCCACACCCTAAATAACAGGTGTCTGTCCCAGTCTTTTATTGGAAAATTGTTCAGAGTCTTGAAGCAACAACACAACAACATGTTGGGTCAACATTACTGTGAAGCAGATTCTAACGTTGCACTGTAGTCAGATCGTCCGATTTAGGGGGACGAAACCTCTGCTATACTCCAGATGGTTTTTGCATAACTGTAATAAGTTTTTATTGCATACCATGACTGAGGGAAAGGTGCACCTATTTCAAAAAAGCTTTTTAGTAGTATTTATTTATAAACTGTGTTATGGGAAAAAATAACGCAGTTAATAATCTTTTTCCGGTACTTTAATCAATTACGCAGTCCACAAAAAAAAATCAAGATCCTCAAAGTAGGCTAATTCCTATGTACGAGTATTTTTCGATGCCGAATTCGAATCCAACGTTCGAAAAATCCCCTGACTCCCAAAATTCTGAGCTATGACCAAAAAACTACCCTTAAATTGATGTCAGAACTTTCTTTTTGAGTCATGTGATTGGGATGAACTACGACATCTTTTTAAGTGAATTTCTACTTTTTTTTTTTAACTTTAAACAAGGAGAGTACTTGGGGGTGGGGAAACTACCAACCTTTCAATCAACCCCCTCCACCCCTCCTAGGGGTTGAAATTTGAGTTATCTCGCCAAGTCAGCAGGTCGAGGGTGTGAGGCTAGTGAGATTAAAAGAAGTCGCGCTCACAATGTGTTCTCAGAATCTATAGGTATCTGATATAGGTTAAAAATGTATTTATTTTTCAGCAAAATTGATATATTATTCATTTTGTTGAAGCTCTCTTGAAAATCATTGAAATCATCATTGAAAATAAACCGCAAAGGAATCACCTAAAAGGCAATGTCATTGTTGAACGATATAATCTCAACAAAAGCAGGTTAACCTACAAAGTGTGAACAAATGTTAACGCGATTACGCGATTGCGAGGAAAATCAAACCACGCGGCGTGAACGTTTGCCGCACGGTGCCGCGCCGTTACGTCTGACACATCCATAGAATTGACGGCGCCAATAGATCGTGATAGGCTAGCTCGCTCGCGTGCGTTTTCCACGTAAGCCAAGACACGGCGTGTGGTTGCCCCGACGCCTGCGCCTCAACTCGCGATTCCTTCATGTAGCTAAACAGGAGCGAGCCGCGCCGTCCTGTGGAAGAGTTTTCTCTCAAAAAGCGCGGCGAGGCAAGCCGCCAGCGCAGTGAGGCAAACGGCCAGCGCGGTGAGGCAAGCGGGCAGCGCCGCTGGCCCAGCGCCCGAGAACCTCGGTTCCAGCTTCAGTTTCGATGTTCAGTTATTGTCAATGCATTTCTACAATATGGGCATTAACTTTCATGCGTTCGCGCCAACATGACTCACGCTCGCGCAGCTGTCTATTGACCGCCCTTGATTTTTCAATTTTTATCTTGCTGGTTTCTCTACTTTCCATTGCTGTAAATACAAAAGAACTAGAACGAAATTCAAACAATTTATTTTTCATAAAAAAATGCATTACTATCCAATATAATCCAAGTTAATATCTCATCTATTAAGTCCTTATTGTAGCCATAAAACTATTTAGACAATTTAATATTTGGATTCGTTCCTTGTTTACGCTTTTTAGTACTTTTTTGATGCTGTTTATCTTTATGTTCTGTCAATAATGTATGTTTATCATTTTTTTCATTATTGAATGTTTATATAGACAATTTCAGGAGATATGCATAGAGCATGTAAATCTGTTCTCAACCAAAATACCTATTTGGATTGATCAGCAGTAGATCATATTTGTGTGCCTCCTGAAATTCAATAATCGCTCTACCCTGTGAAACACGCACACTCCACAGCTTGGTAGAAATTCAAATAACGAACGCAAGCCAAGTTTCTGCGTTATTTGGCCTACAAACTGCACATCCCTCTGTCGCGGGTAGATTGGGCTGAGATTTTGTCGACATGCGGGCTTGCCACACTCCAGGAGCGTCGAGCATCTGCGGACTTGTCTTTTTTCTATAAACTCATCAGAGGCCACGTCGACCCCCCTGGATTGCTGGCCAGGATCTGGTTTGGGGTCCCCCAGTATGCCACGCTACACTGCGCTCCGTTCTTCGTCGACTTGAGCGCGACAAATCACCAGCTGCACCGACCCCTTTCCCGGCTTCCTCGCCAAGCAAATCGCTTGGCCCAGGACCTCGACCTCTTCTTCGACTCGTTATTTGTGGTGAAAAGAAAGTGTGTTGGTCGTGGTGCCGAGATATTGTGATGGTCGCGCTTGGTGTACTGTGCAATGTGTTGTGGGCTGTGCTACAAATAGTTTGTAGTATCCTTGTTCCCTTTATGTTCTTTCAATGTTCTCCCCCGTCTTCTTGGCTGTCTCTTCCAAATATCTTCATAGTTTATTTCATATGATTGTTGTTCATTAACTTATTAATCTTGTTAAACTTTTTATCATTTGCATAATTATCCTTCTATGTCAATTGGGCATGTCCCGTATTTTATACATAAATAAATAAATAAGTCGAGTGGAATATGGATTTCTATGTTTTTGGGGTCCCTGAGATCGAATTTGAACTTCCAAGAGCCTGTAGGCACCCCTTAACCCCTCAATCACCCCCTTCTAGTGGTTGAAATTTGATTTTTCGTACCAAGTCGAATAAGGTAAGGGTTTCTGTGTTCCCAGGTTCGTTGAAATTCAATTTGATTTTTTAAAAGGCTTTCAAACTTGATTGGGGTCTCCTCCAATGACTTTAAATTCTTTCAGATTTTATTATCTTTCCTTGTGATATCTCTGTGACATTCGAAAGAATTGAAGGTCATCGGAGGAGACTCCAGCAAACTCGTAGGAGGGGTGATTAAGGGAAGAGGAGGTGTCTACGGGCTCTTGGATGTTCAAATTCGATGTCAGGGACCCCAAATACATAGAAATCCATACCCCACTCGACTTGGCGTGAGAACTCAAATTTCAATCACTAGGAGGGGTTGGCGGGGGTTGAATGAGGGGGAGGTAGTTTCCCCAAGTACTCTCATTGTCTGAAGTAAAAAAAAAATGTAGAAATTCACTTAAAAAGATGTCGTCGTTCATCCCAATCGCATCACTCAAAAACACAGACATCAATTTAAGGGTAGTTTTTTGGCCATAGCTCAAAATTTTGGGGGTCAGGGGATTTTTCGGACCTTGGATCTGACTTTACGTATCTTGACTTTTTTTGTGGGGCTGTGCTATTTGTATCGCATCTTCAGTAGGAAGTTATTCCAATCATTCTTGATTCATACGTGACAAGACAAAATCCATCTCTAACGCTCCTGTTTGCGAGGCAAGATGGGAAGAGAGACTAATATTCTTTTAGAGTCTCCAGGTTGGAGTAACCTGTTTTGTGGCCCAAAGTAAATGAGTTTTGTACCATTAAATCGAGTGTTCAGACCACAGTGCGTTGGCTGGATGCGGAAGATACAAAAACAGTAAACAAAAACATTGCAAATTATTACACGGAGTTTCATTATTGTTGTATTATAACAATCCTTCAACGTTAATCACTGATCTCTGTGGTTTTTCATTGTTGTCTGGCTGAAGATGTGCAATGACCCAATAGGCGACAAATAGGAGGTTGTTTGGCTTTTGCAGTAGCAACTAGTAAAACTTTTGAAGAAAAACCATGCTATTAAAGACGAAGCTGCTAGATAGGCTGTTTTTTCGGCCCTCAACATACCAAAGTTTACGTTTGTTGATTTATATTACATTCTTTTACAATAGAAAAAAACATCCGACACGGAAAGCTTGTTATCTACTTATTAAACCACGAAAATTTTCTACCTATCACTTTTAACAATTTCGAATTTTTCTCCAACATACCTACCTCCCTTTGATGTTTGTCAGATCAAAACTGAAACTATGATTGCATTCAGATGTCTTGCAAAGGCAGAATCACCCTTGTTGTCCCTTAAATCCTTTTCATGTTCTTTTATTTTCATGCTGAAAATGTTTTAATGATGTCACTCCTCAAAATATTTCACCATTATTAGGTTCCAAAAGTTTACGTTTGTGCCCCTTTCACTTTGTAAGCCTGATTTATTGGTTGGTCCTCCTCGCCCCTTTCACTTCCTTGAGCCAATAGGGTTCAGTCTCCTCTCACGCGATTCTATATAAGATGCTTTCTGTGATGTACCTAATTTCAGTTCATGTTTGTTACTGATGATGACCTAACCGAAATGGATTTAACAGTGTAACTCTTTGCTTTCGTGGAAATATAGACAACGTTCTATCTTACTCCTTTTTTTTTGAAATGGGTTTCCACAACTTCGTCGCGAGTGACTTAGTCCGTACCAAAGTTTACGTTTGTTGATTTATATTACATTCTTTTACAATAGAGTTTAAAATTCCGACACGCTTGTTATCTACTTTTTTTAAACCACGTCTATTAATTTTCAATTGAATCAAGCGGGTACCCTTTTCGTGGCTTGCAGTTAATTTTTAATGATGGAAAATATTCACTTTTTGCATCACTACAAAAACGTCTTTTCTTCTTTGTACCGGCAAGACAGCTTCTTGACACATACCATGCTGAACAACATCAATAATGGCATGCAAAGAAATAGCAAGGAGAATGCTGCAGTTTGTAAAGTTATGGTTGCACAACTGAAAAAACAAATAATAATAGAATAAAAACAGTTTGTAAACGGTGCAAGAGTGAAAAGCAGTTTCGGGTCAATACTGTTGTAATCCTCATGGCGATTCGAGACTGTGAAAAACAGTACAATGAATTTAGATAATATTAAATCAATTTTGCACATGCAATTAAACATGGAGAAAAAAAAATCAAATTTTCGATCCAAATTGACGATTTTATGGAACATAACACAAAACCTCGATTTTCCCAAAACTTGTCCTCCGGAAAAACTGATTTTCTCCTTTGGACGGCAATTTAGACGTATCAGCCGGTGTAAATCTTTTTTCGCGGTGTCCTACAAAAAACTTTGTTGTCGTTTAGAAGGTGTTTGCATAACACGGTCCGATTTTAGAAAATAAGAGTGCAATATAAATGAGAGATAGCTGTGGTTCCTTCGAATAGAGTTTTGTCTGTAGTAACTTGCCTTCCTTTCTTCTGTAGAAGCTGCAGAAAACGCCTGATGCCAACAAATTCCCAGAACCTATAAAGCTCTCAGCGAAATCTCCTTTCTTAGCTCCACTTCAAGAAGAAAAGGAGCAGAAACTCTCTTCAGATTCTTGACTTTTATTATGATACCTCCAGGCGATCTCGGCTTCACATTAACTCCGCCGTTAGAGTCCTTCAGACCGCCTTTAATTTTAATGTGGGCGACTGGGAAGGGGCTTCTCGGAAACTTTCGCTGAGGGTAAAAGGACTTAACTTTCGTTATAGCGAAGACAATAACCAGACTGGAGTTTTCCTCTCTTGAGCTGGGATGCGTATTTCGGTTTACCGGAGGTGAACTGGATTATTTTCTCGGTTGTTCCGTACTTAGCTGAAGCTAACTACGTTCATTCGAGTAACACAACGCAGCATGGTCCCATAATCGGAACTAAGAGCATAACTGAGAACAGATACTGTAATGATATTAAGTTCGGCTTAAGCAACAGCACTTAAGGTCTGTTGTAACAGCTACTCAAGCTAATCAAGGAAGCAAAATTGATAAATTGAGTGAAATTGTAAATAATATTACACAATGTACGGTAGTTGTTTTTTAGGACGTCCCTGCTTAATGCAAGGCTTCATCAGTAGAGGGATGCCTAATAAAATCAATCCTGCAGGTGTGGGACAACCTGAACATAAAAAAATATAATTGCATACAATCCATTCTAAGACCGAAAAAAACAATTGGTGAATGTGTGTGTGTTACTGTTACTGTTATATTATGTTACTAATCAACATGGTAGATATTGCGAACGGTATAAAAACATAGTTTAATGGCCAAAGGTTAAAAAGAAATAGGTGAATAACACAATGAGTTTAATAACAATATGCAAAGTCAAAAAATCGTATATCCCAGCGTTACCACCCCCTGAAACGTCGATATACTCTGATAAGCTCGTCTTTATATAGTGTGATTCCAACAAAGGGTGACACGAGTTTTGGAAGGTTTCATACAACCGTCAAAATGGTGCAAGGGTTGGAAGAAACCCAGATGTAACCAGATGAGATACGGTGCTCTCAGATTGAACAGAGGCAAACGAGTCCAGTATTGTGTAATGCAGAATACGGGAAAATTCTAGCTTGAAAGGTCTTTCGTTGCAGTCCTGTTTTGATGAGTGAATCCATACAATTCCTGCAAACCAACTTCTACTACCACCCAAGAAAGATTCAACGTAATTTTCTACAAACTGCTAGTAATCGCTATTACTACCTATATCTCCCGATTTTCATAATTCTTTTCTATCCCTAAGAACCGATATGCTAAGGTGTTTTGTTTTTTCAAAGGTGTGTAAGGTCTTTTCAATCCTGTTATACGGAACCGAGGCCTGGATTTTAAAGAAAGCTGCCTCAAAACTTTAAAGCGTTTAAAACGTAGTGTTATCCTAGGATATTGAACATTTCAGGGGTGGACAGAGTGACCAACGTTGAAATACTTAAAAGAATAGGCAAACAAAAAGAAATAACTATAACTAGATAGACACGAAAACTTCAATACTTTGGACATTTTATGATACGAGGAAAGTGTGGAATACTACAATTAATATTGGTGGGCAAGCGAGGGAGAGGAAGAGGAAGGATAACAAGGTTGTAAAATGCAAATGGAATCAAACATTCTTACCAAACCAACCCAACCAACCAACTCCAACTTACGTACGTACTTAAGTACGTAGGAAGGTACTCTAAATAGGGAAATCATAAAGCTTGATGATGTAATTTTCAGAGTTTTCCTTTTCTCTAATGTTTACCATGATAAATAATAAAATAAACCAATAAATACAATATTTTAGTGGTCCTCAGTTTGAAGATTGTACGTCCCACTCGAGAAGAAAATATGTCCGTCGGAGATCTACTCGGTGTAATTCCCTGTCAGCTCTCATCAAATATTGACCCGTCGTAACGTGAGGACGTCGAGTATAAAAATACTCTTCACGGCTACAATTTTCATTTCTTTCCCCAGTTCGCCGCTTCAGCCGGCTTCGCCTTATAAATATTTGCACGAGAAAAACTTCCCGTAGCTCCAACAGCTATGCTGTTGTAGTGGTGTAGCAAGAAGAAGTGATAATCAACGGAAATCGTGTTGGCATCAATAACACTGAGGGAAGGATAGGAAAGCACGTCTCGCAGTTTTTGAACAATTTGTTTTTTCTGGCTGTCAAAATCCTTTATTCTGTACAAAATCAGCAATATTGGATTATTATTATTCAAATCTCCTAGATTGTGGTTAGAATCAATGCAGCAATTCGGGACTCACAAATCCTGCAGTAGTCAGAACTTTAGTAGCACGTGCAAATAGGATTAGATTAATTTCGCAAAAACATTCTCTTCTCATTTTCTTGTCATTCTATTCTTTCCAAATTTTGAGGGACAGTCGGTGAATGGTTTTATGCAATACTTGATCACTTTTATAAGTTGTAGAATCATAAATCCCAGCAAAAGACCTCAAGTGAGGTGTCCCTGTAAAAAAAAAGGTTGCAAATTCTTTCACTGGGCTTTATTATTCAATTTCATTCATTTTGCTTGCATTCATGATTTGAATTTCTACTAAGCTTTGGATTGTGCGTGTTTCACAGGTGATAGAGCGATTATTGAATTTCACGAGATGTGCATAGAGCACGTAAATCGTTCTCAACCAAAATACGAGTACCTATTTGGATTGATCAGCTGATCATATTTGTTTGCCTCCTGAAATTCAATAATCGCTCTATCACCTGTGAAACACGCACACTCCAAAGCTTAGTAGAAATTCAAATTATGAATGCAAGCCAAAGAATGAAATTGAATAATGAATCCAAGGGAAAAAATTTGCAGATTTGGATTCTACACCCCTTGAAACGTAAACCATGACATTTTCAGGGGGGTTAGACTTTTTTTTTCAATAGCGATTACAATGGTTCATTACTGAATAATAAACCAAAAGTGCCCTCGTCACTCTACTTTGTACCATGTAAAAAACGCTGCAAATTCTTTCACTGGGGTTTATTATTCAATTTCATTCATTTGGCTTGCATTCATAATTTGAATTTCTACTGAGCTTTGGAGTGTGCTTGTTTCACAGGTCGTGTTTCATAAAGCACGTGAATCGGTTACTGCTGTTGTTGAAAACGACGCTGTTGTTTTTGTTTTGATCGCAGTAACCTTGTGATGTAGTGAATGTGGCAGCATAAGATCATGCAAATGTTGGCAGCATAAGATCATGCCATACATCGGGAATGGTTTGAGCTACAGACCTGGGGAGGGGTTCATTCGACTCCTCATGGAACGTCCTTCAAAAAAAGTCCATATTTAGGCCGCCTTGATTTTTTTAAACCCTTAAAGGGCACTTTAAATCTAGTGACACAGCTGGCTAAAGAATTGGGGCGTTGTCGGATCGACATGGATTTTTCCTGAAAATTTCAGATCTTTTGCTCCAGCCGTTTGGGAGAAATCGTGCGTACGGCGTAAGGCGGACGGACGGACAAATTTTTTATTGCAGATTTGGATTCCACACCCTTTGAAACGTAAACCATGAAATTTTCAGGGGGGTTAGAATTTTTTTTTTCAGAGCGATTACAATGGTTTATTATTGAATAATAAACCAAAAGAAGTGTGTCCACTAATTCCAATCTCAGTGGATCCACTGACTCCAATCTCGGCTCGCTGATCTTGACGAGTCTGGTCCCAACGCTGTAAAAGACCCAAAAAAAGCCAGTCTGCAGCAAAATGTCCAGATTGTCTGTTACAGACATATCGGCTAAAACTTTCCTTACATCTTCTTCGTAGGACTACGCAGGCACTTCCGTCAGTTATTACATCGAGACATCCAATTTCTAGCCACTAAGGTCCACCTCCAGTCTCAGCCTATCGTTTACATTTTATGTGATCAGCTCTTCTTCCCATCCCTGGGTTACTTCCCATTATTTTTTAATTCGAATGACGAATGTGCAGACGAATGTGCTCGCTTCACATGAGCATTTTAACAATGACCGCTTCAGGGTTCAACTCCTCTATCTGTGCTGTTATCTCTTACCTGAGGTGCTCCAGTTTTGGGCATACAAAGAAAGGCCACTCTTGCTCATTCTGCCTCGGCTGCTTTCCCTATCTACTTCTGTAAGACCGTCTATATACCATTAGATTCCGCAGCCCATCTCGTAGGCTCCGCTCGCTATCACCAGATTTATATGGTTGCTTGATGTATCTTTGCCAAACCTCTGGAAATTCAGCCCCGAGAATAGAATAGAAATACATTCTTGGAATAAGTTTATTATTACAGCTATTTTTGTGAATAAATGAGAAAGCGATATCAGAACACAGTACCTAAAGGGTTTTCAACGGAAATGTGGAATATTAAAAATGCTTCTACGGTAAACCCCTATAAATACGCATTAATTTTCTCTTTGAGCCGTTTAATATATCAAAATGACTCTTTAAAGTATTCTCCCAAAGCCTTTATAAAGGGGTCCAGTTAATCCAGCTCAACGGTTCAAAGGCAGCAAGAGATTGGATATCATGCACCATCAAACGTCTCTGGGTTATGATGGTGACTCAAGGGAGCTGCTCATTTTGTATAATTGAGTCCCGAGAGCTGGATACAGATTGAAAAAGTTTGACATCGACGGAGCTTTTGTTTGAGAAACATTTTAATTGATAAAGTTATCTAATTACGGAGTCGGACCGGGAAGCGAGATCTCGGATGAGAGGTGAATGCTGATTGCTCTTTGTGACGTTTATGTTGATGTTCTTTGTGGGGAACGCTAAATACGAAAGTATATTAATATTAACCGTATTAATACAATGCATTGTCTCTAACAAAAAAGCAGATTAATTGAGTTGGATCATTGTTGAGCTGTAACCGAGCAACAGTCTGTTTCGTTTGCTTCTTAAAGGATGTTTAAAACAGTGCTTTGAAACCAGTTAAAACTCCCTATTTTCTTTAATTAACTTCTCTTGTTAGATTGCCAATACTGAGTAGCGTGATAACTGTTACCGGCCATTCCTCATTTTTCTCGCCGATAACCAGGTCAACTTTTTATTAATACCTTAACCACTTATACCAGCTCCTTATCCTATACTCGCACATAACAATACAACTTGTAAGTTTCTTGCATACAGTCAAAGCCACTCCTTTCTCATTCATTCCTCGGGAAACCAAAAGTCCCTGTGAAAATTAGTAAGGTCTTGCCTTCACTTTTGAAGCCACCTGTGATGAAAAACTGAAAAAGGCTTTTAAACATATCTAAAAAATGTGTAAACATTCTGCTACTTCTCTATATAATTGCCATTTTTTTCAAACATTTTTTATAACGATGTAAGAGTTATTAAATTCTCTCAGCAAGCCCATCTTCCACCAATCCATACAGGCAATTTTCCACTTCTGCCTCAAGTTGAATTTCATTGACAAATGCGTTTTCCAGCGAGAAACCTCTCGAAAAACCCTCTGAAAAGAAAAAACCCCTTTGATTGTCGTAAACAAATTAAAATATGATGGTGGGTAGAATGTGTAAATATTAAATCGTCATGAAAAATGCGTGGACAAGATGAGGATCATGTAGAAATTACTGGCTGAATACTAATTTGGAAGCCATTCAGCTTCTTGACAACTCTAGTACTATTCGGCGCCTGAAGAGGACCAAACCCTTGGACTTGGGATGCTGATACCGATGTGATTGTTGTAATACTTGAAAGGAATTGTAATATCGATTCTACCTTTTCTTGATTACGATTTCTTTATATTATTCCCTTTTATTGACCCTATTAATTATTAGGGGTATTATATATACAGATATTTAAGGTTCAAGGAATGATTATACACAAGGTTTTGGTAACAAATTGACTTATTTATTCAATAATTGTATTTATTGCTCCAAGAAAACTACGGGGCTCCTATTAACCACGAGGTGGAAACGATTTAAGTATTTCTTTACTATCGTTCATTTTTATGAAATAGCACCGCAGGGTTATCAGGTAAGGAGTTCCGTTAATAGGATGGATATGGGATATTAATACCAATTTGATTTAAACACAATGAGAAATTGTGGAAAGGATTACCTTGTCGTAGGTCGGCGTGAAGCAGAGTAAAGGGGGAAGGCGTCACCGTAGTTTAGCCGTTTCGTTATCTCTCCTTCCCCGAAAGTCGCTCCTCGCCACTCCACTCTCGCGATTTGTTCCGTTGATAGCCGATAGGTGGTGTCGGCTATCACATAGTGTAGTGTGGTGCTAGTTAGTGAACTCTCACCATAAAAATACGTAATTATGTTAAAGCTAAATGACTTGATAGTTACTTACTGTATGCATGTATGATGTAACTAGTTGTTATGTTCAATATATGATATAATAAATGTACACTTAAAAAAAATGTAGAAATTACATTTAATTTTACTGATTACGTATGCTTTTTTAATTTTGGTTTATTATTCAATAATAAACCATTGTAATCGCTCTGGAAAAAAAAATTCTAACCCCCCCTGAAAATTTCATGGTTTACGTTTCAAAGGGTGTAGAATCCGAATCTGCAATAAAAAAATTTCCGTCCGTCCGCCGTACGCCGTACGCACGATATCTCCGAAACGGCTGGAGCAAAAAATCTGAAATTTTCAGGAAAAATCCATCTTGGTCCGACGACGCCCCAATTCTTGAGCCAGCTTCCTCACTCAATTTAAAGTGCCCTTTAAGGGCTGTAAAAGTTTTGTAAAATCCCTGAAAACCTCAAAACTAGTCGGATCGGCCTAAATATTTTAATATTTGAAGAACATACCATTAGGAATCGAATGTTGCCCTTGGTTGAAGGCATTTCCGATGTATGGCCCGTTATATGGTGCCAACATTTTTTTTTCAATTTATTATTGTTGGTTTGTAACCTAGTGATTCCGGCCGATAGCGTCATTCAATAATTATACTGGAGTGATAATGTGAATACTTGTAGTAGTTAGTAGCCGATACACGGTTTGAAGCATTCTCATAATATATAGGTAAATATTATTCAATATTATTACTGGGGTTTATTATTCAATATTATTACTGGGGTAAATGAGTATTCTTTCACTGGCTTATTCAATTGGCTTGCGTTCATGATTTGAATCTGTACTAAGCTTCGGAGTGTGCGTGTTTTACTGGTGATAGAGCGATTATTTAATTTCAGGAGATATGCATAGACCACGTAAATCGGTTCTCATCCAAAACACCTATTTGGATTGATCAGTTGATGATATTTGTGTGCCCCCTCTACATCTGTCTACCTTTGGCTACATCGTTTAAATTTGGATTTGGGGAAGTTTTAACGCAATACGAGTGCCAAAGGACTTGATAAATTATAGATGTTTTTATTGTGGGGGGGGGGGGGTATTGAGGTTCAATAAAAAAACGCTGCAAATTCTTCCACTGGGGTTTATTATTCAATCGGCTTGCGTTCATGATTTGAATTTCTACTAAGCTTTGGAGTCTGCGTGTTTCACAGGATAGGGCGATTATTGAATTTCAGGAGGCACACAAATATGATCAACTGATCAATCCAAATATGTATTGGATTGATATTGATTTTGGTCGAGAACAGATTCACGTGCTCCATGTATATCTCCTGAAATTCAATAATCGCCCTATCCTGTGAAACACGCACACTCCAAAGCTTAGTAGAAATTCAAATCATGAACGCAAGCCGATTGAATAATAAATCCCAGTGAAAGAATTTGCAGCGTTTTTAAAAGGAAACTTTACTTTTAAGATAATCCTCGAACGTCTAATGTATGAACGTCTGAATGTGTAAAAGTTATTAAAAGTGCATTCCAAATAGAACTCATTTTTCGTAAAAACTTAGTTGATAATTTCGTTTTTTTATATTTTGTTTCAGGTAAGCATTTCCAATTGGATGAATCACCTATTTCGGTATGTACACGTTTTTGTATTGAGATGACGATAAGTATGTTATGTTCAGTGATGCGTCGTTGTACACGTTTGACGATAAAGAATGGAACACTCTTGTACTGTCGAAATGGAACCCAATAGAAGTCTCATTACCGCTAATCATCGATTAAGTCAGAGCGAAGGTGGCCATAAGAATTCAAAAACCGATAATTTAATATGTCATCACCATTGTTAGTTTGAAGAGCATTATTGTGAGAAATGGTCCTACCAATAAAAAATGAGTGTGAATAGTAAGTAACGGAATACTTTTATAATGACGGAGTTAAGTTAACGCTAATTGTTGGTTAATTGTAACGTGAATGTGGTCATGAGCACAAAATTCTGATATTGTGTCATCGTCGTTGTTAATTTCAAGTGAACCGAGGTTGATTGCCTCGGAAAGTGGAACTTCATGATTTCGGTATTGACGAAAGTAAACATCGTTGAATGTCGAACCAAACTCCAACTCAAATTAATTGTAATTTTGAGTAATTCGGGTGAAAATAACCACAATCATAACCAAATACGTAACAATAACCAAATTAAATTTTGGGGAAAATTCCAATTAAGTGTGAATTTTTGTGAACTTCACACACGGAAAAATCTCAGGGAGTGTGTGGGTAAGGACGGTTGTGTTTATTATTTGAACTATTAGAAAACTCAAATGATATAAATGTGGTCACAAAGATACAAATGCTGATAGTTCCATGGGTCGTTATTTTTGTTAATTTAAAGAGAATTAATGAGTCGAGTCAAGTGGTTTCAAGATCGAGGTAGCGATGTAGTTCGGTCGGGATGCAGAGAGCTGGGATCCCCAGCGGGAGAGACCCCGCTCGGGCGAGACAGCGCCTGACGACGACTTTGCACGCGTGTTTGAGCGAAGGTGGTCCAAGGGGGGCGGGCAGTAGCGCTGCGAGGGCGCCGGAGCGGCGGTCGACGTCCGAGGCGACGAGCTCCAGGCAGCGCCTCTTCCGGGACGTCAGGCGACGACGGGGGTCCCACGCGGGCCCCGTCACGGCCTCCAACGCCGCCTGGGGGTCCGCTCCGTGGCGGAGGAAAATCTTGAGGGCGGCGGGTCGTCCGCGACGCAACGCGATCCCCGCCATCGTCATGCTCATGATCGGCACATCCACGAACTGAACCTGAAAATCCATCAATAGATTTTAAACTCTCCAACTCTTTTAACCAACTTCCAGACATAATGAATGCTCATCAGATTCGAATTATCGGTTTTATGCCAAAAAAACATATTCTGAACTATATTCTTTAAATATTCAAATGCATTTTAATTAGGATCAATTTCCTTTCTTTTTTAACGACTTTGAGCAAATTTAAGGACTTCAAGTATCAACGTTTTTAATTAAGAGTCTGAGCTGAAATTTGTATTACTCCAGTTCAAAATTACCACACTTTTCAGCGAATATTCTTGGAAAATAAAACTTGCAATAGCTCCACAAATGTCTAAAAAAATATTGAAAACATGTTGTTGGTGGAAGTTGTTTTTTCTAGTTATTCTGAAACTATTCCTGGATATACACTGGAGACCAAAAATTTGTGTTGTTCTGTCTGGTAGAGAAATAAAGTTGGAAGAAATTTGAACATTAACATGAAATTTATATTCTTTGAAAATAACACAATCACTGTACCTCTGAACTGCCCGTCGAACCGTTGTTTCAGGCAGCCCTAGGGCCTACTGTAATGCTCTCTTGAATTCACGATAGAAGCCTAAAGGACTTATCAACAGTCTGCCTTCAGAGCGGTCAACACAAGCCGTTTTTGTCATTGGGCCTCTTTAAAACATTTTTCTCGATCTTTTCCTTTTGAATTAAGTTTAAAAAAAGGTATACCTGCCGTTTAAATGGTTTTAGACGAGTGTGTGGTCGCAAGACTTGTTGCATTGATAGAGGACGGCCGAAGCCAACGTTAAGCGGCCAGGGCCCTTGGGTTGCCTGAAACAACGGTTCGACGGGCAGTTCAGAGGTATCGTGATTGTTTTCTTTTCACAGAATATAAATTTTATGTCAATGTTCAAATTTCTTCCAACTTTATTTCTCTACCAGACAGAACAACACAAATCTTGAAGTGCGCCGGTTTTTTTATCTCCAGTGTATTCATATTGGGAAGGATAAACAATTTTAAAAATTATGATGTTCATAAAAAGCTTAGGTTTCAAAACTACTCGTAAAAGATGAAGAGGAGCAAATGTAACATGTGAACAGTTCCAACTTATACTAAAAGGAACAAAATGTGATATGGTAATCAATTTAGACTTACGAGGGGGTTCAAGTCAGCAGTTTGCACTGTTGATGAAAACTGTCCGATTCTAAAGTTGAACCGCTGTAAAAAGTATATTGGAAAAGAAACCCAGTTGTAGTGGCGGGGTACCTATTCACCCAGTCTTTATCTTTCACGAGTACTTTTGACACGATGACTTAGCGTCAAAAGTACTCGTGAAAGATTAAGACTGGAAGAATAGGTAGCCCACCACTACAACTGGGTTTCTTCTTCAACTTTGAACTTTTGAACTTTTAAACCGTAAGAATTAAGATGTTTGTAAATAACTTATGTCATAACATCTTAATTCATACAGTTTATTTATCTCTCCCTATTTATTCCTAAATAAATAAGGAATTCATTTCTCAGTTAAAACACCCGAAAGTTCATCACTGATAAGCTATTCCATTTTTTCTATATCTTTGTAGATTCCCTAGAAAACTAGAAATCTACACTCAATAACTGTCCACGTATATATCATAATATGATAAATATTATTTATGCACCATTCAGCATTTCATGTTCGTTATGATATCGTTCGATACTGACGTGCCCTCAAAGTATCGAACTTCTCCCCAAGGGCTAGAAATTAATGGCTGGCGCAGCTATGAAGGTCCTGACATTGTAAACTTGAGGTCATGATTCGTCAAAAATTCAGGTAGATCCTGTCACGATTTATTTAACATCATGATCCTCTCACGCTAGAGGTAAGTCCAAGATCAGGATTGGCCATGAAGGAACATCCTCTCCCTGTAAGTCCAAGGTCACGATGGCCCATCTATAGATGTACGTTCTGACTAGGCAAATATAGGTTAATGGGCAGAACCCTGTGTCAAGCTGCTCTCAAGGTCCTGATAATATAAATCTATGGCCATGACTGGCTAGCAATGCAGTTAAGTCCTGATACGGTATATCAAGATCAACATTGGCGCAGTCAGGGAGGTAGATCTTGACTCTGTCAAACGGAGATCATGATTACCTCATAAAATCACCTTGTTGCCGTCGCCCAACTGGTAGCGCTTCCTGGAGCCAATCGTGAGGAAGTACTCGGTACTTCTTTTGTCCTCCTCTGAAATATCGTCGCCGGCCATCAGAGCGTCGGCGAAGATGGAGAAGAAGTGGCCCGTCTCCTGGAAGAGGACGTCCAGCATACGACCCACCGCCGCGTGGTCGTACACCCCCAACCTGCTGATCGCCAGGAGCACGACCCCCAGCACCTCGTTCTCCACGCTGTCCGGGTTGATGCCCATCGCAATTTCAGCAGTGTCTACGGATTCAATTTTGGATTTTAGTTACAAATCAATGGTTTGAACAAGATCAACTATTGATAACAAAAACATTTTCCTGTCCCTGAAGCTAGCCCATATAGGCAAACCTTCATATTTAAACAGCTGGTTAGGATTTCTCCAGTCAGATTTCATTTATCTTACAAAAGGTACCTACCATTCAAATTTAGCTTTATACGTTGATTAGGGCAGCAAATAGCCGTTACAGTTTTTCTTGACGCAAAGGCCTTGTAAGGAAATATAAATATTTCCCAGGGAGCCAGGTGGAAGTAAGGACATGGTAGAACAACAGAAAGATCGATAGATAAATAGTTTATTGGGGGAAATTTTTAGCATCGACAAGCAATAATCCTCCAATGAATAAACAATACGGCATGGTTTAAGTAACCGTCTGCCGGAGGTTCGAGGTTAATAGAAATAATATTAATGTGAACAGAAAGGATTAGCACAAAAGGAAAGAATAATTTAAGTAATAATAACAATAGCTAGTAAATATACTGTAGCCTAGAAGCATAATGGGCACCAAAAGTCATACATATCAGTAACCCAAGTTTTTTTAATCTTTTTTTTTTCCTGTTTTTAATGCCAGTTAAACTCCGCCACCATAAATCTTCGTAATGGAGACAAGATGGAGACAGCCTCTCCACGAGTCAAAATCGCACGACGGAAGGCCCGTAGTCGGTACTCAGCGAGAACAGGAGATAACAAAGGAAGTGGAACTCATCTCTCTCCCGCATATTGCACAGCGCACACTCCTCTGGCGACGAGATCGGATATGGCTTTGCATTCAACGAGATCATCTCCGTCCTCATCCTGAAAATCCATCGGACAGCCTCGACCAAATAACCAGAATCCCCCGAGAAATACATGCAGCGAACAGCTCGATCCAGATCGCGGTAGAGAGGGAAAGTTTCGGCGGATTCAGCCCTTCTCCAGAAATACGCCCTCTTTTTCTCCTTGAAAGCCTCCACCATAGCATCAGTCTGTGATCTGAGCTGTGAGGGGTTCATACTGCATATTATCAGACAAGCCTAAGCCCTCAGCCCTAGAACACCACTCCCGTGCCCAGGATGTCCCAGCACGTAGGTAGAACAACAGAAATACAATAAATTTAAAATATAATACCTATCTGCTCTTCTCTTGTCAACAGTTATAATAAATAATACTATAGAAAATTGATTTTAAAAGGAACTCTAGGAAGAAAAATCAACTGTAACTATATAATGATGGTATGTCATGATACTAGGCGATTTTACAATGTCCAAGCAAGTTTACATCCATGTTGACATTCTATTTTCTGCTGCTAGCCCTTAGACAGAACGATCCGTGTGGGATCATTCGATTATTTGAAGGCTCTGCTGTCAATAACCAACGTAAAAACTGTAGTGTTTTTCGGAAATGTTGTGTCAATATTCAAATTGGTAGATTTTTCGTTTGGGCATGCGCAATGCAAATCAATCGATAAAATCTCCAGACTAACCCGCACACCTGGCAACTTTATCAAAATTGGATGAAAACGAATAACGTCCGTTACAAGGACCCGCGGACGTAGACAATCACTGAGACAGACAGACACGATCGAGACTTGTTCTGAATGGTCTAGAAAGCATAATTCAAGTTGAAATTTCGATTTTTGCGGAAAAAAAGTGTTAATCCCTGTCAGTGCTGGTTTAGGGTTGTTTCATCTAATTAGGTAGGTATTAGAGGAAAAGTCGGCAATCAAGTTGAATAAAAACTATAATTAACAACTTTATCTTAATCCTAATTATCTATTAACTAATCCTGAACTAAAGTCTCTCCTCTTATAATACCTTAACGTTGAGAACGATGGGGCGACTGTTTCGAACGCGAGAGGGATTGACTCGATCACTTGTTACTAAGACGGGGCTAATCGTCTTAGGAGTCGTGGATATGCCAGGAAACAACGGCGAATTGTTCCTAGCGCAGCTTTCTTCGAACTTAATTTCGGGGCGTTCCCTGCTTCCTACGAAAACTCCTGCAGTCTTCGATTTCCCGGTGGGAAGGTCGCTTTGAGCCAGGTGGAGGGGACACTTGACGCCTGATTCCTTGTCCGACATCTCCCAAAATAAACGCTATTGAGTAGAGAAATACACGGAAACAAATTGATCTCTCCAAGGGGCTGTGGAACATCAATTGCTACCTAAATTTAAAAATTTCCGTTCAATTTTCCCGACTGATGGTGAATTAAGGTGCAGGGGTATGAAGAGCTTCCGCAAGCTGACACCAAGAAACGTTGGATTGCGACAGTAAGAGTTTTGTTGCGAATCGATAATGTGAGATAATCCATTTCGTGCTGTTGCTCTTAGCTTAAGAGAAGTCCATCCAGATACTCGCAAACATTGATCTGCGCCACAAGCTATAACAATATAGTGTCTGCTGTCCAAATACTACGAACTTGCTCAAAACGTTTGTGCCCAAGAAAGCCAACCCAGCTGACCCAGAAAATTCTGGAATTCCTCTCTAGCTCCAACTGCGACACGAGAAACAGCAGTGTTGCCAGCTTACAGTGCCTGCTGTCATGATACTACCAACATAATCAAGACGTTCGTGCCCAAGAAAACCAAACCAGCTAAGTTCTGGAATTCGCCTGTAGCTCCAATTGCGACACGAGAATGCGAGTATTACACTGTTACAAGCATACAGTGGTTGCTGTCATGATACTACGAACATACTCAACAGCTTTGTCCCGAAGAAAAACGAACCACCTGACTCACAAAGTTCAAGAATTTGCCTACAGCTCCAAGAGCGACACGAGAAATGTAACTCTGTTACAAGTATTCGTTGCCAGTTCCATCTGTCATTTTATTAAGAACATATCCAAGCCGTTCGTGCTTAAGAAAACCAACCCAACTGACCCAGGAAATTCTGGAATTCCCCTATACCTCAAATTGCAATAGGAGTAATACAAGTATTACAATGTTAAAAGCATGTAGTGCCTGCTGTGATGATACTACAATCATATCCAAGTCGTTTGTGCCCAAAACCAACCCAGAAAGTTCTGGAAATCGCCTCTAGCTCCAAGAGCGACCCGAGAAATGGTGTCCATGTCCAGGGAGTGAGCCCAGTCAAAAGGTCGCTTAGCTGGATATAGTTTTGTTCCTCGTTCCTCCGGCTGCATTCTGATGAAAAATTCCTTTCTCGACGTAAAATTTCGTTACGATCCACAGCAATTTAGCATCAAGTATCACATAACATATAAAGATAATTTACACTTTAGTAAAAGTAAAAGAAATCTATCTAACTACATAAATGTCTTTCTACAATTTAACAATACATTTTTAATATTTTTATCTCTGTCGCTTCCGTATAATCACAACCAGACAACGGAATTATAATGTAAATTGAAGGAGAATTTTATTCTTGAAAACGAGTGTCATGTTTTACGTCTACCTCTTTTACGTTCTGTTTTACGTTCTTTCCTCGAAAATAGTTAGAAGTTAATTTTCTTCTCCCTTAAAGATGATTTCGAAGCTAATTTCACTCTGAAGCCGCAACTGAATATAAACACTAGTTAAGAGTTTTACTGGACGATACGTAGGCTCAGAATAAGCTGAGAGGCTCATAGAGTTAATTTCTACGTTATTCCCACACTGAAGTGTCAATTTAGAATGTGAGCTCCGATCCATCTACCATTCGTTGAGGGGTTAGGGTCGACTGGTTTGTTATGCCCGAATTCTAATTTTTTGGCAAATTTAAAATATTCTCATTTTTTTACGCTACCACTTAGCTTTTTTACAGACAAAATGTGTTTTTTGAGGGTTTTAATGTCTTAGGCAAGTTGGGTGTCATTTCGTATACTTTTGTATGCAAAATCGACTTTGATGGGTTTCGGATCCTTAAAAATTCACCCATGGCAGATAAGTTAATTCATGAACCTGAACGTGACTCTCCAGGCATCACTCTAACCACAGCAATCACACATTACTGAAAAAAACAAAGAAAGGGAGAAACCCATGTGTCAGCCCTTTTAAGCTTCTCCGAAGCAGATTAAAGTTGTTTAATACCACCACAGGGGATTAGGACCCAGTTCGTGTTACCCAACGATTGGGCAGTGTACCATCAGTTTTTGAAGGTGAGAATTAAAACATTAACCATAGCATTAAAAACAATAGCTATACAAAGATCCAACAAATTGATTATAGAAGTTTCTTAGTTCAGTGATTATTTGCATAAACTGAACGTCCTAGGCTACTCAGTCAAAACTTGGTTTACTGCCCAGTTGTACTGAAGAGTGTCATTTATTAGGGAGCTACTTCTCTTAACTCATTAAAGAAGTAATTAAGACTCGAGTTTCAACAGAGTTGTTTTTCAGTCCCACTAAACCATCTGCATTTAGAAAGGGGCAGGGGGATCCGCGGTGGAATGCTGATGTAAGTTTTAATTGGAGGCTAATGAAGAAGTTTGGAGAGATCCGCGCTCAGCATTCATAGCGAGATCCTCCTCGTAGCTGCCGTTCGAACTGTTGAACAAAAGCCGGCCGTCAGGGCTTTGTCGTGTTCCAACTCCGACTAGTCACTCACTCATTCGTTGCATGGAGAATTATTTGATTTGATCGCAACAAGTCTCATGAGAATGAAGAACAAGTTGAATTTGGCACCTCCTCGTAGTGATTTCATTACCGAATATATCATTGGAAATTTTCAAATAGTCTTACCTATTGTAGATATTAACCTTGTTAGGAGAATTAACGAACAACACTGTTACATCAACGCCTTCAAGTGAATGAGCTGACCAGCATTGCGGGTCTCTTCGGGCTGACTATAGCGTGCAGCTATGACATGATTAAACCGTATTTTACCAACTACAAATTTCAGCAAGTCACGAAGTGAGAAAATTATATTTTATAGATTTCACATACTATTCGCTCAGAGTGATTTATTGATTCGTGAGTAAATAATCAAATTCATACATCATCTATATTTTAACCCGCCTATTCCCTGAGATTTTAATTTAAATCGGATTAAAACTGTACAAATTTAGCTTGTTAGGATTCACAGGCACACGACTGATGGAACAAAAGTGGTTCTACATGGTTTGTCACCATTTGGATTTTGAAATTTTAGATTTTGGATAGCGTAAACAATGCTTCCGTTACAGATTGACTCAGTTTAAGAAGTGAACTTAACAAAGATAAGATTGTGAGTATGAATCTTCTCCTTTACATAAATCTGTAAATTTTTCCGTTTTTACTCTATAGACGAACAAGCAGCTGAATCTATGTTGATACGAATTGCTCCATTGTGTTCAGCAAGTTCCAGAAATTATTCCTGTCGATTTTGGATGTCGCACAACTTCTTCCTTCATCTTGGAATCGGCCCTCCTTAACGACGATATTTGAATAAACATGTTCGTTAATAGTACCGTAGATGTATCAACGAACGGCTCTTCAAAACGAACGGAAAAGTGATTTATTTATTAATATGAACGGGCGAACCCAATTGCAGGAGAATATAAATATGAAATAAGATCAGAGTCACTGGTGATAACAGAAATATAACTATGGAAAGGATTTGAAGGAGAATGAGACCACTCGGGTTGCTGTCCGATCATCCGTTCGCCCACCATTTGACAAACCTCGTATTAGAGTAATGAAAATCAGTCGTCTACGGTCAGGTAGATATCGACCGAAAGAGCATCATCATTCATCAATTTTTACTAAGCGTAAGCACACTATCAAAGCTCGGACCTTCCATAGCTTGTAATTGTATGGTGGGAGCATTCACGGAGCACCATCGTTGATACAAAGTACATCTGTAGATCGATTAGGAAAAAACTGAAACACAGGGGTACTTCAGCTTATCAGAGCGTCCCCATACCTCGTAATTGACTTTTAGATGTACCAAAGATGATATGATGACGTCGTCATAAATATCTCCTTAAACACTGACACTTTTTTGTTTGTTTTTAAAACTAAATGTCCCTCAGCACGAAATAAAAGCTGATATACAAATACCTACAGTGGGTCAATCAATACATCAAACCAGAGGTGTGAACCCACGGATGGAACAACTGATATTTAACGAGATTAAATAAAACGCCTGACAACGCTCCATTTGTACCACAAATACCTAACCAAAGTTATAAAAACTCGATTTGAAAGCAACTCACGAAGACTAAATTCCATTGCAGTTATATCGACTGATTCGATCGCCAATTTCTGCAAGGCGATTTAGACTAAGTTTAGACGTGTTCAAATTCTCATTCGTGTTCACGATCTTTTTCCTGGCTCTTAGGGAAACCGAGTGGATGAACGTAGGGGTGACGGAGAGGGACCTAAGTGATTAAATGTATTGATTCATCTCATTCACGTCACTCCTTTAGAAATTCAAATCAATTCTAATACAATTCCATAAGCCGAAACAGTAAATTATTTGGGAATAGCCCTCGACTCCAAACTCACGTGGAAACACCACATTGAAAAGAAAAAAGAAGAACTAAAAATTAAATTCAGAAGAATGTACTGGTTGATGGGTAGCAAATCCCAACTTTCATTGCTTAATAAAGTGCTTATTTACAATCAAATTCTCAAACATATTTGGACTTAGGGAATTCTGCTTTGGGGTTGTGCCAAGAAGTCAAATAGTAAGATGATACAAACTTCGCAGAACAAGATACTAAGAAGTATGGTGAATGCACCATGGTATATGCGTAAAGACGATATTCACAAAGATTTTAGAATGGAAACCGTTCAAGAAACTGTACAAAAATTTGCAAAGAAACACGAAAAACGGCTTCATAAACATGAGAACCTGGAGATGCTCCACGTTTTGGACAACGGAGGAGAACTTCGGCGTCTCAACCGAAACAAACCGTCGGATGTCGTATCGCAGTTCTGGACCGATATTAGTGCACATAAGAACATTATGTGAGTGTTTAGTATATGGTATCAAAGGGTATGACTCGCTGGATGTACCCTTCAAAGTGAACTTTTAATTTTATGAAAGAAAATACTGATAAATGAATGTATTTTGTAAATATTATTCAGTCGCAGTGACAAAATTCACGGAGAAAAAAATCTATCAAAAAATTTAAATCTCTAAAACTTTCAATGTAAGACTTTTTTTTTTCTCTGAATAAATGAACTTAGTTCTCTGAATCATCCGTTTGCTCACCATTTGAAAACCTCATCTTCCGGTAATGAAAATCAGTTATCTACGAGAAATCTGAGCTAGATGTTCCTAGATATTTCATCGCCACATCCACCCTTAGTTACCTTTGACTACCTATGAACCGTCATTTTGAAACCCATACCACAATTCCATTTTTCCTTATAATCCTGGCTCTACTGCCTGAGTACTTTTCCTGAAATATCCAGGGTCTTTAAACGGGTGCATGAGCGTTGAAAACCATGGGAACCACTCACTTCACAGTTTTTATATGTGAACAAGACTTTGTCGAACACTCGCTCAATCCAATTAACAACCGGAACGCTGAAAACGGACGATTTTCCGCCACTAGATTCATAAAGGTTCAGATCGATATCGCCTCAACGAAAGCTCGAAGCGAACTGAATAAATAACTGAGATGATGGACGATAAAATAGTAAGATGTGCAAATTCATTGAAGTAAACATAAAAATCGCCGCTCCCCGCCGTACCCCCAAACTTTCTTCATGTTCCTCTAATTGTCCTGTCCTGTGATCATGCGATTTAAATGGGAGAGATAAGAAATTAATTTAAAAACAGATAATGTTCCAACTTTTCAGTTTTGATGCGTTTTCTAATGACTATTGTCCCTTGTAATTATTAATAATAACTTGTTAATTACGACTCATTAACTACTATTTCGACCACTTGCGTCTACGGAACCACGAAGACTAGGCATTCACAGAGCGCCCTAGTGGCTCAACTATGAGCATCCTTCAACAACAGACGGAGCCGAGAGGGTTAGTCAATAACTATCTAATAGATCCACGATACTGAAGGTTCAGGGTTCGAATCCAGTAAAGCAGCAATAAATTATTTTGTTGTGGTTTAAGCACCATAATACATGTTTCACCAACTTTCCTAATATGCTGCAAAGGGAAATGACGAACATTCAGATTTTTGGAATTTCCCCTGTTAGATAAATTTAGAGAATTCAGGCCCTACAAGACCCAAAATGTGAATTATGACCCCAAATTCATTAACTTTCCTTCAATAGTTTCGAAGAAAAGCTCTTGGCGCAGGGCGGACGAATTTTTTTAATTTGATTTTCGGATTCTACACATCTCGAAACGTAAGACAGCAAATTTTGACGGAGGGTAAAAATTCTTTTTTCTCGTTCGATTAGAAAGGATCATTATTGGAAATAATAAACGTAAAATCACTGCTCGAATGTGATAAGCTGATAATACGAGATGGCCTCCCACGGAACGCCTACCTCGAATTTTCAGGGTACCAGCAATCCTTTATTATAACGTGACGTCCAATTTCTAAACGTCACCCGATATTTTTCACCCACATTCTTCTGGTATATTTTTTCGCTTGTTGCAAACCAGAAGGGCGTCATGTAACTGCCTGAACTTGATTAATTAATATCTCCGTGCATCATCCATCATTCAGAAACAAGAGGAAAGTCGGGGAAAAGGGCCTGAGATGATTTTTTAACCTGTTACATAAAACTTCCATCGCTTCCCGTTTTTTAGTTGGGAGCGGGGATGCTATTTCTCCTGAATTTTTTTTCTCGTCATCTATGACTCCGAATTCTTGACGGGTATTAATGCACTTGACAACGGAAAAAGCAATCCTCGCGACGGCACACCTCTGTGTCGGCTTGGTTTCACATTTTTATTATTCAGGCAGATAAATCTCGGGGCTCCTCACGGTTCACTGCTCAGGTCTTCCGTCATTTCCAAACTTTTTTCATTATTTCTCCGCCCATTTTCAACTTTATCTTCCGCCCAGCGCCCGCAGGTCTGCGGCCCAGTATTTCAAAGCTATCGGAAAGAGGATGTTGGTAAAGCGAAAGATAGCGTTCCTCCGTGAATAAATCACTAAACGTTTTTGAAAACCCCCGGGTTGAGCCACCGTTCTATCATTTAGTAACGGCCCATAAAATTATTGATACCTTCATAGAATTCGAAGTCAGGAATCGCCACAGATCCCAAGGCCAATTCAATTAAACCTCGTTACCAGAAGCTAACTGAACGCAAACTCCAATATGTTCTACTCAAAGCAAACAGTCCAGCCACGGGAGTCATTTTGATTAATTGAAAAACTCTCAGCAAAGTACAATAAGTCAACAGGCCTTCGTGCTCGGGGGCGGTGGAACTCCACCATTAGAGTTTTCCCTTGTATCTACATCTAAATCTGAACTAGGCGACTTCAACGGCCTCCTTTTCTTGTTCGAGTATAACGTCAAAATCGTCAAGATCATGCAAGCTCCGCCTCATGACTGTCGTGCAATCGATTCCCCTGTATGACGCATATTTTTGGGCAAACGTTATGAACATTTCTTATTACTGTAAGAGAATGATGGCAGTTCAACGAAGAGGAGCACTGAGAATCGCACTACCTACATAACAGTGTCAAATCCAGCCATTCTAGTTCTAATTAGCAGCATCCCATTACAACTGATGACTGCAGGACGGAAACCAGTCTTTGATAAACGGGAGGAAGGGGAAAGAACTCATATTACCAAAGAAGTGGCAGCTACGGCAAGGTGGCAAGAATTGTGGACGGAAGAGCAAAGAGCGAGATGGACATCGCACTCGATGGCACATCCCAAAGTATCGTTAGAGAGAAACCGTGGAGAGGTGAACGTTTTGCAGATCCTCTCAGGACCCGGGCAATTTTAAACTCACTTACACAGAATGGGGAGGTTTCCAACATGTACAAACTGTCAAGTATCAGAAGATGACGTGTTTCGTCATACTGTCGCCCAGAGTTTGTTCACTGGTATGAGTCACGATTTGAACGTCGTTGTAAGGTTTCAGGATTGTCGTTCAAATATGAGGCTCATAGTAAGAGTCCACAAAATTATTCCATCTCTGTTGTGTCCACAACAGAGCTTCGAGTACTCAGAGAAATGGCACCAATGCTGATGTACTGGGCCTTCACGCAAACTTTCACCCAGCCGGCACTTGTTATTTTGGTTTTTTCTGTTTCATAGTCTATACATCAACCTATCTCTTTGAAAATGCCTGGAACCATTCCACACGGGCAGAACAGTGGTGCGAATAATCCTTGGTCGTGGAATAATAAGGTTATCCGATCGCGATTACCAAAGAAAGCGACCGTCTCCCTAACCGATACCAATAAAGCTCGGTCTAAACTTTCCTGTACACCTGGATCAACCATTACCCCTCTTGAAACGAGTTTGGCCATCCCAACAACTTTGCCTCTAATCACAAATACTTCCTTCGTTTCATAGGTAAATAGAAATACTTGGGTTTGATTAGCCTTGCTAAATTCCAACGAAGCTACTCTGGTACTATTCTTCCAAGAATTGTAACAGTCATTGTAGTCGAAATTATGCTTAGTCCAACTTCCAGATTACACCCAGTTTGAATTCAGCCATCTTAAAAGGTGGGCCGAGGGAAGACGCCAGTAAAGTTTTTATAGCGGGTCTTATCTACTGCTTGTAGGGATATGGGATCCAGAATACGAATACCCTCTGATGGCAGTCGAGCACACCTCCTGAATGTTTAAAATTTATCCTCCACTCGAGAAAGGGTCGTTTCAGCGGTTTTCCCAACTATCCGACTTTCACCTACAAGCCCGACGTTTTCTTGAATGGGATCGTAGGTAATGTTGACGTATGCATAATATCGAGAGTGGGTCATTCCGTCCGTTGTAGTTCATTCGTTTAAGCGAAAAATTATCAGGAGTTCTCCAAAACGTTTCTCCACGGTGCTTGTTAGGAATTTATCAATAGGACCCTCTATTCTCCCGCTTTTCATAATGTTATTTTATGATGCTGAAATTTCTTTTAAAACTACACCATATTCTTAGCTGAAAATTGATGAGAAAAATCGTTTACGATTTCAGCTTGAGCATCGCTTGAAATAATCAGCAATTAAGGCTGCTTTGCTTCATCACTACCATTGCACCTACATTATGTGCGTGCAAGAAATCAAAAATAGTTTGTTCTGTCTGTTGGATTTCTGTTTGTTTGTGCCTCGGTGGTAAATTCTGACCGTGGCCAGGCTGTATCAGACTCGACGTCACAAAGTTCAGTAATCTTTCCTACGGCTAATTTGCTACAAAAAGTGCATCTAGGAAAAATGTGTTTGAGGCTTCGTTTTTTAGTTATTTCACTTCTAAAAATGTGTTCTTGTGTTCAACCTTGTTTCTTTAAACTGATCATAGATCCCTTATTTCTTATCGATATTGAAATTTAATCATACCTTTGGAAATATCATAAAATTTCCCATCAGATAGAACCTGTTGGTAGTAAAACACCACGAAGGTCGGTTTGGTTGCTGGAGTCGATAATGTATTATTCGTTTGTACATGCTAATTAGATCTTTCTGACAATAGTACGACACATATAAAGACACGTTTTTACGGTCAGTGGGTGGGTATCGTAATTCGCCAGAAGATCAAGCGAGAATCAACACCATATTTGTTAATCGGTATCGTAATTCGCCAAAGATCAAGCGAGAATCAGC
This sequence comes from Creontiades dilutus, assembly GCA_031894815.1. Taxonomy (NCBI): domain Eukaryota; kingdom Metazoa; phylum Arthropoda; class Insecta; order Hemiptera; family Miridae; genus Creontiades; species Creontiades dilutus. The sequence continues at coordinate 4,442 of JAVIWC010001254.1, read as the reverse complement.
ACCATCTTTGTTAACCGCTTGAAGTGCTTTTTATGAGATGTATGTTTGGGGACACACTCTCTCCTAAAACAATTTCATGAAACAACTATTCTAAACGCAATATTTATCTCATTCGAATGTCTCCCCACTTGGACCTCTACAAGAGAAACTTAACCACACCAACCTTTTCCTTCTTTACCGTATCTTGGACTATCCTAGTCCAAAACATTTTCTTTAAACCTTTAAACCCCCTCCCATCATTCTCCTATTTGCTTCCCTTGTATTCAGGGGTCATCTTTACATAAAATAACATCTGACCCCATTTATAGAGAAATTGATTGTTGAAATTCCCTCCCAGTTTTTAAAAGTCCATAGTTACCATCGAATCATACTCGTACTTCTACTCCAAAGAAGTAACGGCTATGGTAAATATAATAGAATAGAAAAATCCGGGGATCCGATTTTCCCAAGACACCAAAAAAGGTTTAACTATTTCAACCTTAGTATTTTCCACCAAAAGAGCTACGCGCCCAAGCGAAAGGTAAACAGAAGACCGTTTTCTACAAATCTTTCACAATCTATATGAAGAAATAAGTAAGAAGAACGGAAAACGGTACAGTACACGCTTTTCAACCTCGTATCTCGTTCCCGTTTTTCTAGTCCGGATTTGAAACTTTGTAATTTCTGTGTTTTTTTTTTTTCCAATGAAATTATGAATGAGAATTTTTTTTTTTAAATCAATGCAGTTTTCAGGATAAACATCCTCAAACTCTCAGGTTTCCAACAATATAAGCAAAACATTTTGTCGCGTCAACTTTTTCGAAGTGAATGACGTTTGAATGAAAAACAAAAGTCTGCTTGCAGCGTGAAATCGACGTTCTTCTCCTGAAATCGATTCTCTACAAAAAAATGAGTTTGTTATCGGATTTTATGCGACATTTTTTGTTGATCGAATGATGACTCGGACCCCCTCGCTAAGCAATTAAGGAATTTTTATGGCTGAGTCAACTGTTGAAAATTAGCAATTAATGTAATACTTTTCTATTAGGTCCATTGGAACTGGAATTTCGTATAACGTTGGATTCTTACATCTGCCAGTTTTTTCAACTCTATGGTGTACTGTGCGTGTGGCTCAAATCATTTTACATGGGTGGAACAATACACAGGGGCCGACTTTGATGGCGTTTTCACAGCCAGCATGTGGACGGTCAAACATGGATTGTGACCCCTTTTCTACCCATTGGAGGGAATACTCTTTTGTACTTTCCTTTCAATCAACTTAAATCGAACGTTTTTCTTCAACTTATTCTAAACGTCAATGTGATGACGTAAGGAAGTTGTACTGCAACATTTCAGACTTTTTTCTAACAAGCTTGGATTGCCGAATTTCCTGAAGAACCCCCCCCCCCCCCCTTGATGACGTAGGTTTGACGTACGTTCAAAAACTGAGATATTCCAACTGCGGAAGTTCTCTTGTTTTAGCACGGAACAACAAGGTTTATTCTTGGGCTAACTACCCAAAACCCGTCACGAGGGAGCGGAACGCGGGACTATCATGTGGACCACCGAAGGGGATGGGCAGTATACACTCAGACTGCCAAGGGGCCGGGAAGCATAAAGCCTCCCAAGAGTAGGTATAAAAGGAACAGTACAGGCGCGGTGGAAAAAAAACTTTCATATAAGATGCTGGAGCATATTCAATGTTTCTTGAATTTCAGCCGCAGACTGTAACCATAAGCTCTCCCCGTCCTAGGGGCTCGTCCGAAGGGGAGTTTTTTGTCCTATGAACCCACACTGCCAGATGGCAAGAAAAACTACAATGTTTCTTTGAAGAGGCAATCACATAAAAAATATCGTTCCCCCAACTAGAACGACGTGGCGGAACAAGGGATACACCACTCGGAAACCAATTCGACCGAGTGAAACTTGGCTTTTCAGTTGATCAGCTGGAAGACATTGACAACTCGGGGGAACTTTCCGTCGACGAGGATGTTAAGCAAAACTTTTCTCTGTTGCGCCCCTCCCGAGTGAGAATTTAGAGGACAGTTCTCCTCAGGGCCCTTTGTAGCTACTGATTTAAGTCTTCCTCTTCACAATGGGGACGAAGGCTTTGAGTCCGAAGACTTTTACAAAGGATGTTAAACTTCTTTCCTTTTGTGTTAGCCGACACTCGCATCGATCTCGTTTACTGTGACAGAAGAATAAACATTCACTTCGTTTGTTTACTAGGTACTTATCAAAATGATATTCAATAAAAGTATTGGGAACTTCGAAAAAAGTTGGACGAAAACCCCCTGTTTAGATTTTGAGATGAATCTTCAAGCTAAACTTCAGAAACATTTACCAAAGCTTCGTAAGACTAATTTTTTAGAAGAGCATAGTGTAGCGTATAATTGTTTTTATTTCATTGTTAGTAGGAAACGTTTCATCCCACTACGAAATGTTATAGAATAAACTAAATAAAAAAGCAGTGTGCTTGAATAAGCTTTTATTAATGAAATATCCGAATATAATATAGTTTCTGCATAATATAACCTTAGACTATGAAGATGAATGTTTTTGCTTCTATGCAGGACTGAGGAATTCCCCGTAGTGGGATGAAACGTTTCCTATAAACAATGAAATAAAAACAAGTATACTCTCCACTCTACTCATCTAATTGAACATGGTCACACCACAACCATGTCTACGACTAATTTTTTAAATTCAATTGTCAGCGTTGGTTGTCAAAACACCTAAATTTTTAGTATCTAAATTGAAAATGTGAGAAGAAATTACGTTTAAAAGCACAACTGCTAAGTGCATTTTTTTTATCATTCAACTAACTAACCTTTACCTTCCTTAGTTCACTTCTCAGCTGTGAGAGCTAGGGAATCGGAAACACTTAACGTTGAAAGAACTCGATTGGTACGATTCATTACCGCGCTAGTTCCATCATACATCCGATCTATTTGTCATACTAATTTATAGATTGATCAAGGATTTATTTAGAACATTTTGCTTCCGAATTTATCTATAACAAGTGGAAGCTTAGTTTTCACTTTCGGGAGATGAATAAATTGTTTCTCCAAATCAAAAAATTGGTTGAGTTCGTACTAATAAATTGAAAAGAGGATCGACGGTCTCAACATTTGAAACAATTGGTTCAATTTAAACAATAATTTGTTCAAAGATTGTGAATGAAGAAAATGCAGATTCTGTAGCCAATTGCATAATAGTAATCCTCATTTAGAATCAAGTCACCTCTGATATAGGTCAGTTATCAGTGATGCGAGGTCAGCATCAGAATTTTAGTGGATCTCAAGTTAATTTTATGACTGAGCCATTGTGCAATTCTCTTAGCTTGAAACGACGTGAATAACTCCTGGGACACCCTACTTGAAAAGACCTACTAATGTTTGAAAATTGAGAAAGCTACAGAGGAGGCATTGTCTTGGCCAGGGGCAAGGATATGCAATGACCCGCAAGACCCCCCGGTCTTGAAGGAGGGGTTGCTTTGTGCGCCGTGTATTATCAACCCCTATCTGATTTGGCTGTAGAATTGGGTGTTGCGACGTTGATAATTTGTTATTTCTGACCAAATTCAGTTTTAGTAAAATGTTTGTTGACTCAAACATGTTATGCAGTTGTAGGACAATGGTAAGATATTGGGGTTTAAATCAAGTTCATCTAAAGAGGTCCAGCCAAAGTTCAGGATAATCGAAGAGCCGAGAGACGGCTATCGTTTGTGTTGAGTTGCTTTCAGTTGAGTAGCTATACCGCAAGTGAGTATGTTGACATGTTTTTTCTGTACGGTTTTGCCAATGGTAATGCTTCTGAAGCAGCAAAGGAGTCACACTCCCCCTGTGTACAACTTACACCCTTGCGAACACGTCGGACGGTATGAGGAAATCCTTTTTTGTAACTAAGTTTTTGGTTATTACTACCAGCTATGTTCAATAGCTATAGCGCACCATGATGAATGGGAATATGCAGTTGGGAAACACGCTGAAGGAAATACAGCGAGGAAAGAGATGTAAGGGAAGAGTTTGTAATGATACAGAACCCTGGTTTGATAGTGTCCATAGAGTCAGCAAAAAGATGAATGCAACTCATCGCAATCAATCGTAAATGAACACAAACAATAGACGTCTCTCGGCTCTTCGATGATCTTGACTTTGGCCGGACGCTGCTCACAAACGAACGGGTTTATGCACCCAACAAAACTTACTTACATCGTCCTTGAGTTGTCACCATACGATTCATCGAGAAAAGTTACGTATATCCCGCCTCCAACCTTTTTTCGTCAAGACTTATGGAAAAACCTCAATTTCAATAGAAAACACACGTTTTTCCGCAGTTAAACACTATTTCCTTAGCTAAAACTATTTTTAAAAACCCAAATGACTACACCGTTGGAAAGCTGACATTTTTGCGCACGTTTTAATAGGCCTGCACAGTTCTACGTCAAGCATTAATGGAGT